>RYFJ01000328.1:0-148528 GCA_003991445.1 Oryza meyeriana var. granulata
TCGAATTAGCTTATCTCTAATTACAAGGCCTAGGCCATCCTCTTCGAGTGGCCCGCATATATTTGGCCGGTGTAAAACATCGACAGAAAGGTCGTTCTTGCCATGGACTTCCCTACTTCCAGACATGTTAAAAGCCTAGTGGTGAAATCCGAGGAAGAGATCACGTTTTTCGCAAGCGCAGGCTCCAATGCAGTTTCGTAGTGGTCCGAGTTCTAGGCCCTATTCCCCCAGTCCTTCCGTCAGTTTGCCCCATCCAGTTTCAAGAGCGGGTGTTTCGCCCGTCTGTTTCGCCCTTCTTCTTCAGTTATCCCGACCCTCAGTGCAAATACCGGAGCAAGTCGCCCTTAATGCCATCACCGGCCTTCAGCGGAAGATATTCCGAGTGCCCAGGACAGCCGATGCTTACAACTCAACGAGTTGGGTCACTTCGCCCGACACTGTCCCCAGAAGCAAGACCCTGCAGTCCCTGGACGCCCTAGACGCCAGCAACTTCAAGAGCCCCTGTGTTCAGTCGAGGACAGCCGACTACACATACTAATGGATTGCCTCCGTGCCCTCCACCTTTGACGTGCCGAGTCAATCATATCCAGTCGGCCAGACAGTCCGAGAAGCTTCAGATGTGGTATGGGTAGTTTCTTGTCAACTCCGTACCTGCAGTTGTTTCTGTTGATTCTGGAGCATCGCATTCCTTTTTCTCAATCTTTTGTGATAAGTAATGGTTGGATGTTCGAGGTCTTAGTATACCTATGGTCATACACTCCCTGGCAAGGAGTTTAGGTCAGACAATCTTGCCCCTGGAGTTACCTTGGTAATTTAAAGAGTTAGTTTCTCAGCCAACCCCATTGTCCTGGAAGTCACAAGCTTGATTTGATACTTGGCATGGACTGGTTAGCTAAGCATAAGGGGAATACTGTGCAACTAGACATAACCCTAGTGCCCTTTTGGACAAGAAGTGAGTTTGCCTCCCATGGAGACCGCTAAAAAAACCGACCCCTCCTGACTCCATGCAAATAAGTCCGCTTTGGAAGAAGTGCCAATCATGAATACCCTGATGTCTGTCCCAGACAGTTACCCCGGAATGCCCCTGATAGAGAGATTGAATTCCTATAGAGTTGCTACCCGCACAGGCACCCTATATCCAAGAGACCATAGAATGGCGGCTAATGATTAGCCGAAGTGAAAGAGTCAGATAGAAGAACTGAGAGCCTAGTTTGTGCGACCATAGCACATCACTTGGGCTGAGCTCCAGTCCCTAGTGGAAAGAAGGATAAGACCAAGAGGATGTGCGTTGATTATCGCGCACTGAATGGAGTAACATCAAGCAATAAGTATCCTCTACCAAGGATAGATGATCGTGTCGACTACAGCTGCAAGAGCTAAATTTTCTCTAAGGTGACTTGAGATCAGGATACCACCAATTGAGATCAGATCTGAAGATATACCCAAAACAGCTTTCTGACCGATATGGATTATATGAGTATACGGTGATGTCCTTTGGACTCACTAATGCTCCAGCTTTCTTCATGAGTCTTATGAATAAGGTATTCATGGAATATCTGACAAGTTTTGCTGTGGTATTATGGATGATATCCTAATTTCTGCCAAGGAGAGCAAGAACATGTTGGACATTTGAGAATGGTTCTAGAAAGTTAAAAGAGAGCACCAGTTTTGCCAAGTACTCGAAGTGTGAGTTTTGGCTAGACGAGTTGCTTTTCTCGGGCATGTGGTCACTGCCGAGGAATAGAAGTGGACCCGGGGAAAGTGAGAGACGTGCTTTCTTGGAAATCCCGACTACGTCACGGAAGTGAGAAGTTTCCTAGGTTTGGCTGGTTATTATCGGAGATTTCATTTGAAGGATTTTTCAAGGATTGCAAACCCATGACAAAATTGCTAAAAAAGGAAAGAGGTTTGAATGGAGTGACGCCCTGTGAGAAAAGTTTCATGGAGTTAAGGAAAAGGCTGACTACCCCACCTATGTTGATCCTTCCGGATATCAGGAAAGACTTTGAGGTATACTGTGATGCATCCCGACTAGCATAGGCTGTTGTGCTTATGCAGGAAGAAGAGTGGTTGCGTATGCCTCAAGACAGTTAAGACCCCATGAGCTGAACTACCCGACCTATGACCTAGAGTTGTCAGCAGTAGTGCATGCCTTGAAGATATGGCGACACTACCTGGTTGGAAACCGGTGTGGAAGTATACACCGATCATAAAGAGTCTGAAGTACATCTTCACTCAGACGGAGCTTAATCTCAGACAAAGAAGATGCTTGAGTTGATTAAGGATTACGAGCTTGGAATACATTACCACCCTGGCAGGGCAAATGTTGTTGCCGATGCCCTCAGTCGGAAAGTCCATTGTAATGCCATCTTGACCCGCCCCTTCAACCCGAGCTAAGTCGAGAGCTGGAAAAGCTAAGGATAAATATGGTCAAGCCAGAACGCTGGCGACTTTTGCTGATTCAGCCTACCTTGGAGGACCGGATCAGAGAAGCTCAAAAAGTAGATAAAAAGATTGTATCTCTAAAGGAAAGCATGACAGGGAAAAGCCCCCGAGTTCTCCATCGACAGCAAAGGAACTGTTTGGTTTGGGAAACGCATTTGCGTGCCCGACAGAAAGGAAATCCAAGACTTGATCTTGAGAAGCCATGAGTCGCTTATTCCATCCACCCAGGAAGTACCAAGATGTACAAGGATATTAAGGACATTAACTGGTGGCCTGGAATGAAGCGAGATATTGCCCGAGTATGTCGCAGTTGTGACATTTTGCCAAAGGGTTAAAAGCAGAGCATCAGAAGCCAGCAGGATTGCTTCAGCCCTTAAGGATACCCGAGTGGAAATGGGAAGAAATAGGAATGGATTTCATCGTTGGATTACCTAAGACCCTGGCAGGACATGATTCCATCTGGGTAATAGTGGATCGACTGACCAAGGTCGCCCACTTTATCCCGTCAAGAAACCTACCCGGCCAAGAAGCTAGCGAGCTGTATCTGACCAAGGTTATCTGCCAACATGGAGTCCCAAAGAAATAGTGTCTGACCGAGAGCTCAGTTCACCTCCCACTTTTGGCAAAAGTTGCATGAGACAATGGGCACTAACCTGAATTTCAGTACCGCATATCACCCCCAGACGGATGGCAAACGAGAGAGTCAACCAGATCGTGGAAGATATGCTAAGAGCATGTGCCTTGATTTTGAAGGAACCTGGGATCTCTGTCTGCCTTATGCCGAGTTCTCCTACAATAACAGCTATCAAGCCAGTATCCAGATGCCCCAATGAAGCTCTATATGGACGCAAGTGTAGAACCCCACTCTGTGGACAGACGTAGGAGAAAGATGGTTTTTGGGACCAACATTTTGAAAGAGGCAGAAGAGCGGGTTTAAGGTTATCGAGAGCGCTTGAAGACAGCCCAAACCCGGCAGAAGAACTATGCAGATAATCGGAGACGAGAGCTCGAGTTTCAGATAGGAGACCATGTGTTATCTCCGAGTATCACCCCTACGAGGAACAAAGAGATTTGGAATGAGTGGAAAGCTAGCGCCTCGCATATCGGACCTTACCCTATCGTCGACAGACGCGGAGTAGTGGCGTATCAACTGAGGTTACCGAAGAACTCTCTGACGTCCACGACGTGTTCCATGTGTCCCAGTTGAAAGAATGTCTTCGCATCCCAGGAGAGCAAGTTCCGTTGGAAGAGATCAACGTACAACGCAACCTTACATACAAGGAACGCCCTATTCGGATTTTGGAGACAAGGGACAGACATACAAGACGAAAGGCAATCAAATTCTGCAAGGTGCAATGGAGTAACCATTCGGAAAACGAAGCTACATGGGAACGAGAAGATCGCCTTCAAGCTGAGTACCGAGCTCTTTGCCGAGTAGCCGAATCTCGGACGAGATTCTGTTAAGTGGGGAGGTTTGTAACGACCCGCTTTCCTTTTCCCTGTTGTAACTGGTTTTCTGGATCTTAATCTTTCCTATCCTGTCAGCTGTGCCTCCGTTTTCCCTCTCCCCGGCCAGCCGACTACCTTCTCTTTGTGCCGAGTAGAGTTGCTACTCAGTCCTTGTATCCTGCCTTATCCTTGTCTTACTCGGACCTCTTGCTGCGAGTGAGCACGGTGATTGTGGCCGACTACCTTGTTGAACCTGTTGCTTCTTTGTCCCCCGAGTTGCACCCACCCGTTGGACGCCGACTACCGAAGTAGTGGAAGAATCAATCTTCACCTAACCGCAGTATCGCTTGGACCAGTGGTCAGTCGAAGCCCGGTCAGTGAGATTTCTCCAACCTGTCCTAGCCTTGACCTTAATGTCTCATCGCAGCTACAGTGCCTGCCAACTCCTCTGACCAGTTGGACTCCAAAGTCACTTCCTGTCATATCCCTGTCAGTTCATCTTGACTTCCTTGCTCACCCGTTGCCCAGCTCCACCGTGCCTCAACCTTGCACGTCGGCTATATATATATGGCCAACCGTGCCCCCTCTTCCTTTGTTTTGCAAACCGGCCAGCTCCAGCTCTGCTAAGTTTTTCATCCTCGTCAAGCTTGGAGCTCTGTCGCCTGGTTCGCAAGCCTGGTTCAGCCGACTGCCCCTTTTCTGCAGCCGACTCTTCTTGATCCTTTTTTGTGTTTTACTTCTCCTGCTTATCAGTGTTTCTTTCTGCTTGTTCAGAACCTGAACCGGTGGACGATCCGAAGCCACCTTCGCCGAAGAAGACCCCTCCTTGGAACAAGGCAAGCCTCTTTGATCATATTGTTTCCATATATGCAAAACTATGTTGTTTGGAAAATATATGCATGCTTAGTTACACCTTTTAAACTGTTGCCTCGTTATGCAAGCGCAACCGATGGACCCGCCCAGTAGTAGCACTTATTTGGTAGGATGTTGTTATATTTCCCCTTGAAGAGCCCCACAAATGGCACGCTAGCATCCTATCTGAGGATACGATGCCGAGTAAAATGGCTAGCTTTGCAACGTTGTTTGTCGTTGGGAAAATGATGGGTTTTACTAAACAGTTGGAAAACCGATACCTTGTGTATCGGCGCGTTTTGTGAAATAAAGGAAAGATTTGTGAAAATCTTGATGTACAGAGACAGTGCCTGTGTGGCCTGGCTATTTATTTATCATAGGATCGATTCCCATGGCGTAGATTTGTTTGTCAGTGATTTGTGAAAAGTGTTTGATGGAAAGGGAACCGTGACCTGAGTTTGCCGAGTAAGCAAACGGAAGGCCTGTGTGGCCAGAAACGGATCTGTGTGGTCCGGGGTGTTAAGCACCATAAACAAGTGTATGAAAAGTAAACAGGATGAAGATCATGCTCCCGGTTGTAGCCAGGGAGCAAAGTTTAAGCCCCCGGGTTGTAGCCAGGGCGGCAATTCAGTCTTCGGGTTGGTGCCAGAAGACGGTGATGAGCACGCTCCCGGGTTGTACCAGGGCAGCAGTGTTCTAGCTAGCTGGTTGTAGCTAGCCTAGCGGGCATTTAGTGCCATGATCATGCTCCCGGGTTGTAGCCAGGGCAGCGATGATGAGCCCCCGGGTTGTAGCCAGGGCGGCCGACTAGCTAGCTGGTTGTAGCCAGTGTAGCGGGCATCAAGTGCCACAGCTGAGATTTGGTTGTAGCCGAGTCTTAGGGTCAACGAGTGGTTGTAGCTACTCGGGAGATAAAGGACCAACAAATGCAAAGTAAAAGATAATAGAAACATGTATGAATATGCTTGATTCTTTAAGTGGTGAGTTGTTGAAAAGCAACTTGCGGATTGGATGGAGGCGTGAGCCTCTGTCCGCCAACTAAAATTTAGAACTCACTAGTGTTTGCAAAGAAAAGAGTTTAATAAGGCAGTCTTTCGCAAATGAAACCCTTAGCTCTTCTTGTCTAACCAACATGACATCATTCCCGGCTTGCTGAGTACGAAAGTACTCACCTTGTTCATATATATATGTATAGTAGGTTTTGGAGTGGAAGACGAAGATCCGACTGCTGCCGAGTTCCTCCAAGACCAGGCCGACTACGAAGACCTCTAAAGGTTTCGAGCCTAGTTCCCAACCGAGCTTGTGGAGTAGTTTTTGTCCAGCTTCCGCCCTGTTCTGCTGTTTCGCTAGTTTACCAGTTGATTATTTTGCCCATCCCGGGTCTGTCCTGGATGGATCTCCTTGTACGTATATGTAAGTACTCTGTTATGTATTATTGTAACTCTGTGTTGTATCATTGTTGTGCGTACCCGACTACTGATCCTGGGATCGGGTGTCTTATGCACATGGTGGCCTTCCACCTAGTCGGGAGGCGCCACACGCGCATTGGCGGCATAGGACCACGCGGGGCCACCGGTGCTGCGCTGTGGTGGCGCGGCGCAAGTGTGGGGCTGCGTGTCGACGACGCGGCACTGCTGCACCTAGAGCGGTGCCACGGTTTGGCAGCGCGGCACTAGTAGTCCCGCGCCCTGACGCGGTGGAGGTATATTTTTGACAAATTTCTCATACGGTGTATATTTGCAAAAGTTGAAAAAAGTATATTTCTAAATTTTTTTCACTAGCTAGCTACCCCCACTAGAAATTAAATCGACACGGATCAAATCGTATATATCGAATGTCTTGTGGGTGTCTTTTCTGTCTCACAAGGGGTGGACGTAGACGCCGATGGCCTCGAGGCAGTGGCTGGCGCGGGCGAAGAAGCCGATGATGCTGCCGTTGTTGAGCACAGGGACGCCAAAGGGCGTGTCGGTGCCGTCGCCGAAGGGCCCAATGGTGTGGTGGTTGGTGACAAACTTGAGGGAGGTGATGACGTGGGTGTAGTCCCTGACGTGGATGATGACACAACTACTCCCCATGGCGATAAGAGGCATTCTGCCGGAGAAGGTCCATGGACCAATAATAAAATTATGTGCATTTTTCAATACTATCTACAAAAGGTCATGGACCCTACAACGCTACAGAAACTTCAGAAAGACATGGTCATTACGCTCTGCCAGCAAGAGATGTGTTTTCCTCTTTCGTTTTTCAACATCATGGTGCATCTCATCGTTTACCTTATGAAGGAGATTAGAATCCTAGGCCCCGTGTATATGCACCAAATGTATTCTTTCGAGAGGCTCATGGGGGTTTTAAAGGGTTTCGTCCGTAACAGGTCGTCCGGAAGGCAGCATTGTCGAGGGTATTTCAACCAAGGAGGTCGTTGAGTTCTGTATCAACTATATGGATCTCAAACCGATTGGTGTCCCGCTCTCTCGCCATGAGGGGAGGTTACATGGTAAAGGAACAATCGGTCAGGAATCAATACATGCTCCCGATGTCGTATTGATTCCGCAAGCCCATTTCACAGTGCTACAACAATCGGTAGTAGTGTCCTAGTATTTCGACATTCACTTGAACATGCTGCGTAGATAAAATCATGCAAGTCAGAAGTATGAATCTTGAAGCAACATAGGCTTCGTTTCGGTGATTGGCTGAAAGTGCATATCATTAATACGGACACAGACAATGAGCAGTTGAGACATTTGGCTCGGGGACCATCTAACACAATCTTGACATTCGAAGCATATATTATTAACGGGTTTACTTTCTATATGAAGAGGCAAGATGCGAAGAGTACAAACCAGAACAGTGATGCCCGTTATGATGCCTACAACAGTGACGGCCACTAGGACATATACTACGGAGTTATAAATGATATATGGCAGCTGAACTATGGAGCTCTTAAGGTCCCTTTATTTAGGTTCCAATGGGTCAATATTAATAGGGGCATAAGGATTGGAAAAGATGGACTGACTACCGTAAATCTAAAGCAAGTCAGATACAATAATGAGCCATTCGTATTTGCCAATGACGTAACACAAGTCTTCTATGTGACTGACCAATTAGCCAAGGAATGTCACATAGTTCTTAAGAAAAAAGAAAGATCGTCAGAGTTGATAATGTTGTTAGCGAAGAAGACTACTCTTAGAACTTTGAGGTACCTCTCTTTGTAGTTAACGTCAACATAGGTGATGACGATCTGCTCGATAAGGACGCCACATACATACATCATGATCATGAGGAGGGCGTACTTGTTCCGGCAAAATAGAGACAATAATGTAGTTTTTATGTTTAATTATCGATGCCCATGTATCCATGTAATATTTGGTACAATATTTAAAGTAATGTCTAAATTTATATTTTGCTTGTAGTATTTATTTATATTAATATTTCATTGCATTGGAAATAATAATTACAAATAAAGAGACATGACAAAATATACTTTTATCATTTATTTATATTAATATTTTAATCGATTGGAAATAATAAAATACAAATAAAGAGACACGACAAAATATGCTTTTAGTATTTATTTATATTAATATTTTAATTCATTGGAAATAATAATTACAAATAAAGAGACACGACAAAAATATGCTTTTAGTATTTATTTATATTAATATTTTAATCCATTGGAAATAATAATTATAAATAAAGAGACACGACATAATATGTTTTTAGTATTTATTTATATTAATATTTTAATCCATTAGAAATAATAATTACAAATAAAGAGACACGACATAGTATGCTTTTTGTATTTATTTATATTAATATTTTAAGATTAAAACATCTGTGCCGGGTATTATTAATCCCTCGTATCACTGACAATTATATGGTACTGGTATTATTAATACTTGATACAGATATTACTCATCTGTACTAGTTATTAATAATGCCCCCTACCGATGGTTTATGGGTGTGTTTTCCGTCTCACAAGGGGCAGACGTAGACACCGACGGCCTCGAGGTAGAGGCCGGCACGGGCGAAGAAGCCGACGACGCTGCCGTTGTTGAGCACGGGGACGCCGAAGGGCGTGCCAGCGCCGTCGCCGAAGGGCCCGATGGTGCGGTGGTTGGTGACGAACTTGAGGGAGGTGACGACGTGGGTGTAGTCTCCGATGGAGCCCACCGAGCCGTGCACCTCCTTCACGTACTCCGACGGCCCGAAGGTGATCTGCAGCTACCTCTCGCATGAGTATATATACAACTCTCATGTCCATCGGAGAAGGAAGCTTCTAGATATTTAGTGCTACATACAGTCTCGGTGGCGACGCCGCCGTGGCCGCCCCAGGGGCCGACGGTGTGGAGGTTCTTGTCCTTGTCGAGGTAGGTGAAGGAGATGCAGTCGATGACCTTGCCGCGCCGGAGCGAAACGCCCTCCAGCCGCTGCGGCGCCACCGTCACGTCGTGCTCGCTCCCGCCGTGGTTGCCGCCCCACGGCCCCAGCTTCACCAGAGACCTCTGCAAGTAACAGCAAATCGACCGGCCCGTCAGAGAGAGAGAGAGAGAGTGTATATATATATATATATATATATGACCAAAGAAGCTAGATGGACTGACCATTTCGATCGATCGCTAGCTGCAGCTGCAGCTGCAGAACGAACGAATTCGATTAAGAAGCAACCAAACCTGGGGTGTAAATAATGGCCGACTGCCAGGTGGAGAACCTCTAATTTATACTACTACAAGTGAGACTCTCTGCAACTTTCGCAGCCGTACGTGCAGGGACTAGTGCGACCGACGAAGGCCTACCTTACGTCCACTCACCTACGCACGATCACTGCCGTCTGGGTAGCTGAGTTCCGTGGCCAGCGTGACGCCACGGCGGTATTCCATGTCATATCAGATTTTGCTATATAGCTGTGGACAGATTTTTTCTCCCAAAACGTTTTTAGTTTATGGACCGTGGATCACGTTGAGGTATATGCCATATCGGATTTGCTATATCGCTGCTGGCGTACTTTCGATTTATGGACAGGTCGAAGTCGGGACCTCGAGGGTGCATGAACGCGCTCCACACTAGCCAACTGACCCGCACTATTTTAAAACAAGTTAAATATAAGTTAAATTTTAATTACAGTACAATTATAATGTAATTATACTTTAATTATGCTATAGTTATATTTAAAAAGTTTTTCACCTTAAAAAACTATCAAATATTATATAGCTACTTCTACGCTATATATCCTATTAAAAATTTTCTCTCATTGTTCTCTTGGTTTTCTTTTCTATTGACATGTACCATTCGGACAAGAAGGAGGGTGGTCTGGCATATGTACTGGCAGTATCTTCAAATAGTTCCCGCTGTGAGACTTGCACGGCGCAATAATAAGGTTTTTGTGCAGCACATATCACGACCGCTTCTACGTCCCCTTGATGATGTGTTCTGCAACAGTCCAGTCTAATACATCTTTTGATCCCTCAAGGGTATATACTGTCTGTTATTTAAACACCATCCAAATAGTTATAAAAGAATCTTTAAAAATAGTAAAAATTGCTATAGGACATCTAAAAACATTGTCTTTGCTAAGGACACAGTAAAAATGTGAGTTTGCTGCTGAACACTCTAGCTTCTTGGTTTTTTGTCATCAGACACCGTACGAACTATCTTATCATTTCTTGCCATTTTATATAGTCAAATGACAAAAATGCCCTTACTAAAGGGCCAACTTGACGGTGACGAGGTGTAGTAGTCTAAGAAGAAAACGAGAGAGAGTTGCATAGCAACGTCGAAATAGAGATGAAGGTGATGAAGGTAGTACACAATGGTGAGGACAATACCGAGCTAAAGAAGGGACAACACAGAGAGCATTTTGGCCATTTAGCAAAGTTTCTGGCAATGGATTGGTACCCGACCGCAGTATCTGTATATATACGATATATTTTAGAACGTATAGTAAGCCTGATATAAAGATGCAAATGAAGATGTAAGGAGACATAGATTTTTTATACAGGTTGGGGCTCCTGACAAGTAATAGCCCTACTTCTGTTTGGCTGAGAGGCCGGTGTTTTTCACTATATCAATCTCATGGGTACGAAGTTTGGGTATAGTGGTCGGTGGCTACTTGTCTTCAGCCTTCTCCAATAGCAACTAAATGAGATTGGGCGTATATGGCTTCTGTTGGCTTATGTAGTTTCTCCTTGACTCGTCCCTCTCCCCATGGGGGTCTTGTATTTATACTCTCAAATGCTCCCTTGTCCAAGTAGAACTAGGGAGGCATAATAGGGCCTTGTTTGAGAAACTGGAGATTCTAAGAAGGTAGCAGAAGATTCTGAGAAACTGAGATTCTGAGAAGATGAGGGGGGCCTATTTGGAGGAGCTTCTATTGGTTTGATGGCTAGTGTGCTGAGAGGCTGAATTGTCTTAAATACCCCTGAGTAGATGGTGCTCCTGATTGTTTATTAATTATTTCTTGTATAGACTACACCCGTGCACATATTTTTTTATAAATATTTTTGTAAACACTAAATTGTCATAATGATAGCAAAAAAACATGTTTCTTTTTTTAATGCAACAAGGAAGGTTAAATCAACCATGTAATAGAAGCCATACATGTTAGTTTGCCACTGTAATGTGTTCATCAAGAACATACAAAAGATTACTTTGCCACTAACATGTGTTCATCAAGCACATAGCAAACCACTACTTTGCTACTAGCATACATCAAACACATAGCAAAACACAACATGAACTACCTTCATATTTCTATGCACCGCGTCCTCTATTCACCATCAAAGAGTTTGCAATAAAATCCCAAAAGACGCACATATCACCATCATTGGATGTTGTGCCAACATAATCTTCTTCTTCTTTAGGTGAATTTATTGGTGGTATATAATCCTCATCATTGTCACATCTCGTAAAAAGAACGTCAGCCAAAGCACTATCTTGAATGAAATTATGAAGTGCTATGCAAGCAATTATGATCAACTTTTGCTTCTCAACAGGATAGCTAGGCATGTTGTCACGCCCAAAAATTCGCTAGAATTTTTAAAGCTAATTTGTGCAATAAATCCTCGTCTAGAAATCAGCCGAGGTACACAAATTGATAATTTGATAAACATAACCAAAAAGAAATAACGATAAATATTTACAACAGAGACACTTAGTCCTCACACAGAAGAAAACAGCAACGGAACGGCAACTAGCGTAGCTTCAGCACCAAGCCACAGGCAGCTCAACTGGGGTATAAGCCAAACACCAACTTCTCCTCCACGCTAAGGCTTCACTCTAAAGATTTGCAATAATGCAAGACTGAGTACCACCCACCGTACTCAACAAGCCACACTAGGAAATGCAATGTAATGCAACAGGATACCAAAGGAAAGGCATAGTATGGCTTATTTGCGTAAAACAGCATTTAAAACATTTGCATTTAAAATCATTGAAAACAGTGTAGTTCAATTATTAATCAATATTGAATCAACCACTGAACAACGCTCCAACGCAGTTCAGGCCCAAACCATATTCCCTCCAACCTGGAGCCATCAAATTCCATCATTTATCATCATTATTAAGTAGTGTGGGACTAATCACAAAAAACATTGCTAGGCTAGCTCATTAACCACGAGCACGGCTATTCGAATAATTTTACTCTAGCCAGAGATGTACCAATTTACCCACAAGATACAATCTCACCATCATGTCAGCCATGCGTCGCGATACTTGAAAGTACCCGAATAGAGATTGTGACAAGACCATTCATATAACTCGCACAATAGGAGAGCCTCCCGCCAAGCCTCCGGTCTCCGGTAGGGGTGATCAAGTACCTTCCCGTAAGACGGCTCGACGCCCAAATGCATGGACTTATTGTCACTGCCATGTGTGGACTTATAACAGCCACAAATCTACCCTGGTGCCTCTTATTGAACTCGTCACACTTCAAGTCCTGCTATCCCACTCTAGCTTATGGTTAGCACGGATAATGCTTCGCAACAAGTAGTCCGCGAACCGGTCCTTAACTGTCATGAGCACCGCTAGCAACAACACAATCCTGGTGCTCACAACCCACCATTCAGTCAAGTTTTAGTTAGCACAATTAATTAACCAGCCACGACTCATGATCGTGAACCACTAGCTATTAATCATTAATTATCGATAAGTGAATCATCAATTTCTCCATATAAAATGACACTACAGTTTCTATGCATGGCTAAGCAAATCCTAAATAATCTAGCCAGATAATAATTAAACATCCGGCTAGTCAGTATTATTTACCCAGGGTATCAAGGTATAGATATCAACATCAAAATGGCTATAATTATCAATGGATATTGGATAATAAATAAATACCCATATAATGATGTTCAAAAGCGTTGCATGCAATAATGTTAAAACAAAATAGATTTTGCAAATGGGATCAACATGCTCAAGGAGATTGTCGTATGACTTGCCTTGCAATCGCAAAAGTCTTCAAATAATCTTCCGAACTCTTCCGTAGACTCCACAGTCTTCCGAAACAGTGAAATATACATAACTACACGTAAAATGATAATAAATTCTAAGAAACTCCAAATAAACAGTACATAAAAATATATAAACAAGTAAATTATGATTTTAGATAAATTTAGGAAGAAGATCGGGTCGAATTAAAGTTCAAACGGAAAAGATATGACTTTTGGAAGATTGAATTTAGAGTAAATCCAAAAGGAATAGGAAAAGAATATTCACTGGAATATTCTCTAGATTTTCGGATTAGAATAAATATTTTGGATAAATGCTGATATGTGGGGTCCATGGTCAGTGACCAGGTGTATGGTGGACTTGTTCATGGATTTAGGAATAGAAGGGGCCAGTGGACTGCTGAGGTGGCTAAAACTGACGTGGCAACATCCGGAGAGACATGAATTTGCGATGGCTCAGATTAGGTCTTGAAGATCGGACGGCTGTGATTCGGCTTCAGGATTTTATGAAGAACTAGCGGCTCAGATCAAATCAGATGGATCCGATGGCCGAGAGGGTTTCAGCTACTGTGCAAAGAGGTTCACCCCTCGTACACAGCGGGAGAGACACTGCCGATGGGTCCACACAGCAGCGACTCACGACGAGGGCAAGCTCCTGCCCCATGGCAGGATGTGGCGATGGGAGGCCGAAGCAGGAGAGAAAAGGCGCCGGCGGCGAGGTTGGCGCGGAGCTGAGGCGAGGACGACGACGATGCGGCACCGACGGCGACGGGTTGATGGCACAGAGCGGAGGCCGAGAGGAGACAACGACCACGGCGACCTTAGGCGGCGCGTATGGGGCGGTGCAGGATGCAGGAGCGGTGGCGTCACAGCGTGCAGCAAGGCGATGCGACGACGTCACAGAGCGGAAGCGGCGGCGTCACTTGCAGGTGGCGGCTAGATCGACCTGCAGGGCGGTGGTGGCTTTAGGGAAGGGGCGGCGTCGAGGAGGAGGGGGAAGCAGCAAGGGTGACGGTGAGTTGCAGGGACGGCGACGGACTTCAGGCTCACCGGTGGCGGTAGGGGAATAGCGAACCCAGGGCGAGGACGACGACGCTAGCGACGGCACGGCAGTGAAGGCGACCATGACGGCGACCGGCGGCAGCGGGTCGGCTACTCAATGCGAGAGGCGCCAGAGACGAGAAGAGGCGACGGAGGATGAGGCACGACCTTAGAGCTCACCGGCAGGAGGATGAGGACGCTGAGGCGACAACCGCACGGCTCCGGACGACAACAGCGGCTCAGTGTGCAGGAGCGGCGACGCTGGGGGCGGCGAGCTCAACGCGCGGCGGCGCGGCGACACGGGAGCAGAGCAGGGCGGCGGCAAGGAGCAGAGGGGCTAGGGCCAGGGCACGGCGGCGGCACGGCTTTATAGGAGAGGGAGTCCGGGGCGGCGACGGGTGGTGGCTGCGCCCGGATTCGGCGGTGGCGGCGGTGCTGGGCTAGGCCCATGGAGGCAGCAGACTAAGGCGGCGGGCGCTGGGCCAGGACCAGCGGCGGCAGAGGCGGCAGGTCGAGGGCGAGCAGGCCGGGACTAGGGCGGCGCGGCGCTGGCAGGTTCGGGCCGAGGCGTGGAGGCAGGCCGGGCCGAACTCAGTCGAGGGGAGGAGAGGGAGAGAGAGAAGGGAGAGAAAGGAAGGAGAAGCACAGACTCGAAAGAAAGAAATAGAAAATAAAAAGATGGGGAGGGAAAAATAAAGGGTTTTTGACAAACTCCAATTTCGCCAAAATTGGAATTTTGGGGATTTCTGGGGAATATTTATATATTTAGATGAATATTTTGGGGAATTTGAGAAGGGTAATATTTGGCGGGATTTGGAAAAAGGAGGGTATTTCACCAAAGAATATTTGGGGAAGCCGGATCTCGGAATATTTGAGGAATATTTGGGGAATCAAATATCGGATTATTCTTCGGGTGGGAATTGGAGGAGATTTTCCGAGAACTGGGAAATAGCATATTCCGAATAAAATATTTCGGGATTAGGGAATTGACGAGGGTGTTTTATTGGGACCGGAATTTGGAGAAATCTCAGACAATTAGGGATTTGGATTTATTTTGACTGAAATGGGGTTTAAGGGAATATCTGCGATTTATCTCAAAGGGAAATATAGATATTTCGAATACAAAGGATCTCGGATTGGGAGTCCAAAAGAGTTCTAGGGTTTCAAAAAATGAATAAATCCGGTAACTTCGAATTTAGGTTTTCGATGTGACTTTAGAGTTCTGGAAACGATACAAAACCCTAGAAGAAAAAGGGAGTTAGAGTTCACGATGAACGGGAAGACTTCAAAGAATTGAATCAGGAACGACCCGAATAGGGGAAAAGAAAAGAAATTTATTTATATTTATTTAATTACTTTAGTGATCTTTATAGCATTAAAATTAATTCTGTAGCTCCGAAAAATCCAAGAAGATTTCAGAGAGTTTATTAAATCACGGAGAATTTACCAGAAGTAAATGCCACCATGAAACACGAAGGATTTATTATTATAAATACTCAAACGCTTAAAATACTTTGACAAAACCCCTGGAATATAAAAGCATCAAAGTATTTATTTAAAGATTTAAACTCGAGATTTTTAATATTGGAAATTTCAAAATTTTATTCAAACTCTTTTCTCAAATAAAAATTTTCTAGTGTATTCTTGTCTTTCCATTTACCCACGATAATTTTTAATTAAGATGAATTTCAGGGCGTTACACATGTGTAACAGAATTCGTCATTTCATCTTCAACACACCAAATGCATGTTCAATCACATTACAAAGAGAGGAGTGGATGTGATTGAATACCTCCTTTCGACCTCTTGGACGTCGACCTTGTTGAAATTCCTATAAGTGGTACTTTTCTCCTTTGTATGCAGCTATGTTATCATTCCTATTAGGATACCCAGCATCAACAAGATAGAATTTGCCTGGAAATTTTGTAGAAAAAATAAATCCACGAATAACAACAAGAAGAACATTTTGTGTAGTAGACAAGTACATTGCCATCCTGGGGATGTGGAAAATAATTAGAATATTGAGACAGTGAATCATTGAATACTGTTAATCCCTCTATAACATCAAAACCAATACCTGTTGCTGCTTGCTTGAGCTCTTTTCCATAAGCTATATTGTGTCTTCAAAGTATCCCACCGGTTCTTTAATTTTGTACAGTCATATTGACGACCAGTCTTTGCAAAGAATTTTTCTTCCAAGATTTTGTAGCCAAGGGTACTCAATGCAGCGGTTGGTCTATTTCCTACTAGAACCTCATCCCTACATATCTCACATAACACTTTGGTTGCAAATGCATCCCAATGTGCTTTTGGGACCTTCCCTCTCTCCATCTATTTATCATATACTCATCGAATAATTGTTGACTGAGAGTATACTTGTAACTCATTGAAATAAATTTGCTACCAAATTATTAGAATGTATATGTTCAGTAGTGAAACTATAGGAGTATGTGCAAAACGGACAGACATGCAAGGCATCCAAATCTGAACAATGGCTATTTCAATCATTTTAACAAGTACCAAATATGTGATTAGCCAAACCAACTCAAGAACTATCACATCCCAAATCCCTAGATCTAAGCCAAATATACAAGAACCCTAAAAAGAATGGATGAAAGGGGAAGAAGCTCCCTTACCACGTGCAGCACGGGGCAAGGAGAATATAAAGGATCATTCGGTTTTCTTGAGAGGCTAAGGTTGAAAGCAAAACATTATATCGTTCAGTCCGACTCACGTGAGTCTAGCTCATTGCGAGGTACTGGCATACAAAGTTTATACCTAAACTTTATACATATAAATTTTATACGTAGAAACTTTTGATATATAAACACCACACATGAACATTTGAATCCTAATCAATATCGGAAATATAAACTTTTTATGTATAAACTTCGGTGTACAAGCTTACCAGAAAAGGAAACCACGCTGTCGGAGGAAGGAACTCCAACCGCGGGGAGTCTGGGAACCCCCTTTGAGGTTCGGCCAGGGGAGTTGTTCACAGTGTGGCTTGCGGCGTCGGAGAGAATGGCACACAAGGGAGATGGGAGGAGTAGACAGGTTCGGGCCGCACGGAGACGTAATACCCTACTCCTGTGTGTGTTTCTACGTGGGAGATGAATGTAGGTTGCTTACAAGGAGCCCTGCCTAGGAAGCTCTACCGGAAGCCGGGCTCTTCCCAGACTCAGAAGCTTGGACTTGGAGAAGAAGAAGCCTAACTCAAGCTGTGGCTGAAGACCAAGACCTCTGGAAGATGTCTAGACCTAAAGAAGTCCCTTTGCTGTAGGCTCGGATCCTCCTTTTATCGATAAGGGGAGTCCACAGTGCCCAGTATACAGAGAAAGCTAGCTACGATTTGTCTTGTCGCACGCACGCAGCCGCCTGCCGTGCCGCTCCGGAGGGACGTCTAGTCGCCGCCTGGCTCGGCTGCCGAGGGCGGCTGGAGTAGGTCTGCTGCAGGTCTGCCGAGGCCATCATGACGGTGCATGCATGTCCGACCGGGAGACAGGCGGGAGGTGCCCCGTCGCTTCGCCATTAATGTGGCTAGTTGGGGTGCTGATCCGCTCAAGCCGGCCTCGTGCCCGGGGCGGAGAGCTCATCGAGCCCTCCACGCGCACGAGGCACCGAGTCCCTCGGGGACGGAAAATGTGAGTCTCGAGCCCAGGGAGCGGTGCCCGGGACCAGGATGTCTCAGTAACGTGCTCCGAGACCGGAGCTGTGGGCCCCGGGTCCAGGAGCGAGGCCTCTGTAAAGTGCCCCGGGACCGCTGCAACGGAGGCAGGGTTCCTCGACCGCGGCGAGCACCTCGTGGAGCCGATGTCTGACGGGGAGTCCAAGGGAGACATCAATTCCCTTCTGTCACCACCCGCGGACGTCTTTCAGGCCCGGGGGCCCTCCATGCCCCCGAGCGCTGCCGACCCGGGGAGCGCAGCGAGGCCGTGGGAAAAGGCTGCTAGAGAGAGAGAACACGAAAAATGCCCCGCGTGGGTTAGGTATGGCCAAAGTGCTGAGTCCGTGCCCTTTTGGCTCGCCCAGAGCCTCTCGGGAACCACGCTTGACTGGGCACAGGGTCGCCAGGCACTGGCAGTTTCCGCTTTGCTCCCAGGGCCGAGGAGAACGAAACACAAGGCCATACAAACGGGGGAAGAATACAAATTGAGCAATATTTAAGGTCGGATAAGATTACGTATCTCGATGTTGTGGCTCCGCAAGCACAGTCTTGGGGCCAGGAGCGCTGCCCGTCCCCGGGCCGGGAATCGGCGCCTGAAGTGAATCTGGGATGGGGCCCGAGCACCGTCCGGCCCCGAAAACGCCTTCCCCGGGCGCATTCACCTCGGGCCCCGAGTCCCGGGGACGTTCCCGGTCCCGGGGCACGTTACCGGGGCGCTGACCCGAGCACCCTACTTAAGCCTGCCGGGGAAGGGTCTAACCTGCACACAGTGAATTGTGAGAGTACTTGGCTCGTTCCTTTGTCCATTCCATGCTACGAATCATGGCGTCAACCACCTCCCGAAGGTGTCCTCGCGGTCGCGACCGTGCAGATCACGCATAAGCATTTCACCCTCTACCTCTAGAAAAACCAATCCCGGGGCTAACCATCAGGGGCACCAGAGCCGCTGGGACCCGGGGCACCGCGCAGAGGGGTGCCACCACGGTCCCGTGGGCTCGACAACGCCCCGGGGTTAGCACGTGGGGATACGGTAGCCCGTTGGTAGGGAACTAGTGATTATGTGCAAAACCCAGCCGCCGCTTGGGCGCGGCCCGACTATGCCCCCAGGGGGTGAGACTGCCACGAACGCAACACACGAAAAAAAACAAAAGGCACGAGACCGGAAAGGATATTAAAAATGCTATTTATATGAAAGCGTATACACATGTGGGGGCCTCGGCCAACGCTGAGATCTGGAGGAATCCGGCGCGGGCCCGGGCACACCGCAACTTACAGGATGTATTTACAGATAAAAATTTGCGAAGACGCTCCCAGGCTTACCGAGCCCGGTCAGGAGACACCGATCACCAGGAGGGGGCGTTCCCGCAGGGGGAAGGTTTATTTCTTTCCGGCACGTGTGAGGACACGGCGGAGGACTAAGTCCCCGACCTGGAGTGATCGGGCTCCAACCTTACACCGATAGTAGCGCTTGAGGCTGTGCTAGTTACGACTGACACGGAGCGAAGCGTGCCGCTGTCGGTGACGATTTGTCGGGATGTAGCATTGCGGACTACCTCGCTGACGAAGTACACCAGCTTTTGTTGCGTGCGCCCCGATACCGGCTCGACGGGGGCCGGTGGCCCGGGCTCAACTCCCCTGGGAGGGAGCAAGCTTTCGCGGCCGGGAGCATATGTAGGCCCGGGGTTCGGCGGCCCCGGCTGGAATGTGGTTTGATATATGCTGGGATCCGGGGGCCCGGGCTTGAATATGGGATGTATCGGGACGACTTCCCTGGACTTGCTCTCGCCTGGGCGAAGTTGTCCGGGTTATCGCCCCCAGTCCGGGTGCCGCGTCCCTAGGCCCGCACTCACCTTGGCGAGGCTGCCCTGGTTCGGGCCCCCCAGAATCGGGCCCGGGAGGCGGGTCCTAGGCTGCGTGTTTGTCGGGCAAGGGGCGCTTGACGACGAGCACCGCGCTCGCCACTTGTGGGGTTGCCGCTGGGCTCGGTGTCGCGGCCAGCAACCCGCGCATGATGACTTGAAGCCACGGTGCGAGGAGGGGGCGTGCACTCCGCCACCAAGGGTAACTCAAGTGGTTGCCCCGGATCGAGAGCCAGGTTCGGACCGTCCGCCTAGGGACCGGACCGTCCGAATCCCGACGATCGGACCATCCGAATCCCGACGGTCGGACCATCTGCCTAGGGATCGGACCGTCCGAATCCCGACGGTCGGACCGTCCGCCTAGGGGTCGGACCGTCCGAATCACCTCGATCGGGCTTGGTCTGCTACTGCTCTTGCCGGGACTTCTTGACGCGCTCGGCCAACTTCTGGACGGCGCGGCACTCCGTGAGGTCGTGCAAGTCCGTCTCGTGGACGGTGCACCACTTCCAGGCCATTGCCGGCTTGACACGCTCGGCCGAGCCCTGGACGGCGGGGCACTCCGTGAGGTCGTGCAAGTCCGTCTCGTGGACGGTGCACCACTTCCGGGCCATTGCCGGCTTGACACGCTCGGCCAAGCCCTGGACGGCGGGGCACTCCGTGAGGTCGTGCCGGTCCGTCTGGTGGAAGGCGCACCACCTCCGGGCTATTGCCGGTGGCGGCGACGGCGCACGTGCGGCCTTTTGCCGCTCGCCGCCGTCATCGTCAGCCAAGGCGGAGTTCTCAGTAGCCGCCTTGGCCTTCTGGCGCTTCCTCCTGTTCCGCCGTGACGCGGAACGTGAGAGCTTGCCATCCTCTCCAGGGCCCTTATCGGGGGCCTCGGGAGGCGCCGCAGCGTCAGCGCGCCACTCGCGCTGCCGCTCGTTCGTGACCCGGGCGTCCTCATGAGTCTGCATCTGGCTTAGCCGGTCATGGAGGTCACCGGGGCCATTGTTGGTCGGAGGTGCGGCGCTAGGCGCCGCGCTCCCGGCTTGGTTATGCTTTAGGGCGAGGGGCCGGTCCGCGCTAGATGTCGCGCGGTCGGCGCTCCCGGCCCCTGCACTGCTGTCGGTGGCGACCCGGTGACAG
This sequence comes from Oryza meyeriana var. granulata, assembly GCA_003991445.1. Lineage (NCBI taxonomy): Eukaryota > Viridiplantae > Streptophyta > Magnoliopsida > Poales > Poaceae > Oryza > Oryza meyeriana. Next base: position 20,882 of record RYFJ01000328.1, read on the forward strand.
GCCCTGGCTACCAGGTCGGCGACTTCATCGAGCCACCGCCGCTGCAGGCCTCCGCCTCCGGTGAATGCCGGGGCGTGGCGCAAGAGGGCTTCCGCCGTCAGGAGAGTTCCTTGGGGCGAAGCTGACTGGAAGTCAGGATGGTGGCGCGTCCGTTCACGCCTTATGGATGAGGCCGCGGCAGACCCAGCGGGGCACTTGCCGGCTCCCTCCGCAAGGGAAGGGGCCAAGGCCGCACAACCAGGCCGCCGAGGAACGAGCTCGGCCCGACGGGCAGGCACCGCGCGCCCCCAGGAAGATGGGGAGGGGGAGCGTGGCGGGCTCGCCACCGGGCTAATGTCGCCCGGCGGGGTGAAGCCGCTGGATTCCTCGTCTGAGTCCCGCGGATGATGGCCTCTTGCCATGTAGCGTGTCGGTGTTGGAGACGCCGGCATGCCGCGTGGAAGAGAAACTCCTCCTACCTGGCGCGCCAGCTATCAGAGGAAGGAACTCCAACTGCGGGGAGTCTGGGAACCCCCCTTTGAGGTTCGGCCAGGGGAGTTGTTCACAGTGCGGCTTGCGGCGTCGGAGAGAATGGCACGCAAGGGAGACAGGAGGAGTAGACAGGTTCGGGCCGCGTGGCCGAGTGGAGTAGGTCTGCTGCAGGTCTGGTCGGCACGTTGCCAGGTTGCTGTGGGCGGCTGGAGTATGGAGATGTAATAACGTGCGCCTCCGCTGCCAGAGTGTGGAGAATCGAGGCCCTCACAGCCGAAAGTTCTCTGACGACATTGGGAGGGGGGCCCACGAAAGGCCATCATGACGGTGCATGCATGTCCGACCGGGAGACAGGCGGGAGGCGCCCCGTCGCTTCGCCATTAATGCAGCTAGTTGGGGTGCTGATCCGCTCAAGCCGGCCTCGTGCCCGGGGCGGAAAGCTCATCGAGCCCTCCGCGTGCACGAGGCACCGAGTCCCTCGGGGACGGAAAATGTGAGTCCCGGGCCCGGGGAGCGGCGCCCGGGACCAGGATGTCTCATTAACATGCTCCGGGACCGGAGCTGTGGGCCCTGGGCCCGGGAGCGAGGCCTCTGTAAAGTGCCCCGAGACCGGGAAGTCCCCATACTGTGCCCCGGGGACGCGACCCGGGGCTGAAGCTGTGGGTCCCGGGAAGTCCCAGTAATGTTCCCGGGGACATGCCCCGGGACCGAGGAGGCGCTCCCGGGACCGGGGGCGAGTCCCGGGACCGGGGAGGTCCCCGGGACGAGGGGTCCGAGGAGGACGCTCCCGGGACCGGGCAGCGGGGTTGCGACCCGGGAAGGTGGCTCCCGGGTCCGGTGGTGAGTCCCGGGACCGGGGAGGTGGCTCCCGGGCCCGGGGGCGAGTCTTGGGATTGGGGAGGTCCCCGGGGCGCGGGGCCCGAGGAGATGGTTGTGAGCCGTCGTTGCGACTCGACGGGGAGTGCGTATCCGGGCCGAGGCAGTGCTCGTGCCCAGGTACTTAGCGGAAAAAAGCCTATAGCCGGCCGTCACCGGAGCAGAATGTGGGCCCGAAGGAGCTGACGTGGCCGAAGACCCACGCGTCCCCAGGGTATGTGGGACCCATATTCCTGTTTCGCCGACACACGCGATGAAAAAAGGAAAACCTAGGCAGTAGTGTGAGTTTGTTGCGCATGAACATTCGTGAATTAGCCCTTTTGGGGAGTGGGATAATGGTTGAGAGTAAGGTTAAGCGAAAATTAAATGAGAGTGGATTAGGTGGGAATGTAGTTTGGGACAAATTTTAAATATCAGGATTTCTTATAGGTTGAGGGGTAAGTTTAGGACAAAATTTAAATCTTAGGATTAGGTTGGAACATTCGTGAATCCATGCATTTTTAATGCATTTCCTAGAAAAAATCTGCATTTAACTACTTCTTCTGTCTCAAAATATAATACTAAATTTGACGTCACCTAGTAGTACGAATGGTGTCTAATCTAGTAGGAGTATTATATTGCTATATTTTGGGACGGAGGAAGTAATATGAAAGCTTGTAGTAGAAGGGCCCATCCTGTGAATGTATTATAATTTCTGGTTATTCATGAATATATAGCTTGAGAAACATGTGTAAAAAACATACGAAAACAACTCAGAAATATATAGGTTGAGAAACATTTAAACAAAAGAAATACGAAACAACTCAGAACGCATGCATGAGCAGCCGGCCGGCCAGCACCGCGTCGATCGATCATCTAGCTGACCGGTGCATCTGTGACAATTGACGACGACTTCTCGGAAGGGATGGCCGGGTTGACGTAGACGCCGATGGCCTCCAGGTACTCGCCGGCGCGGACGAAGAAGCCGACGACGCCGCCGTCGCCAAGCACGGGGACGCTGAATGGCGTCCCGACGCCGTAGCCCAATGGCCCGATGGTGCGGCGGTCGGTGACGAGCTTCAGCGAGGTGATGAGGCTGTCGCGGTCGCCGAAGGGCCCCACCGTGCCGTGCACCTCCTTGACGCGCTCGGTGGGCTCGAAGGTGAACTCCGCCACCGTGCCGCGCGGCGGGCGCTCCCCGCCGTTGAGCTTCTTCGTCACCGCCTCCGGCAACTTGGCGCCGTCGCCGCCCCAGGGCCCGACGGAGTGAGTCGCGCCGTCGCGGTCGGCGTAGGTGAAGGCGATGGAGTCGATGATCTTGCCGTGGCGGAGCGCTATGCTCTGCAGCCGCTGCGGCGCCACCGTCAGGTCGTGGTCGCTGCCGCCGTAGTCCCCGCCCCACGGCCCGATCTTCGCCACTGAACTCTGCACCCACACAACACACATGTACACACGTATATGGATTAGTTGCTGCCATTGACGGCGATCGAGCATTCTTTTTCCAGAGAGATTGTATAATCAGAGACCATTTCGTCGTTGAAGCTAGCAGAATTAACGAATTAGCGCCAAGAAATCAAGAACCGGGACGAGATGAGCTCGTGGGAGTACACGTACGCAATTAGGCCGGATTTATAGTGCAAGTCTCGTGCTCGTACGTGCAGTGCACCTACTCACTCACCTGCCTCCGTATGCACATAATCGAGAGGACGTGTGACCACTCGCGCTACCAAATCAAACACACGGGTAGCTAGCCGGGTAGATGTGTTCCGTGGCCAGCTTAGAGCCACGGGCAGTCTGGTTCTGCGTATACTTCCTGCCATAAGAAGCTGCGTCGTACGTTTTGGTACATTAATAATAGTTGGTCATTACTGCAGCAAGAGATGAGTGGAATACTTTCTCCGACAAAAATAGTTGTCGCTTTATATTGATTAAGTTTTGAGAATAAAGACTGTAGTATTTTTTATTAAATAATATATATAGTGCTTGAAAAAGACAGTTATGAATCCATTGACTAACTCAATTTCAACAGTAATAAAGTAGTTAGAGATTGAATAAAAAGAAATTTAAATAGTAGGTGATTAATAGGATAAATAGTATTTAGAGTGATAGTATTTTAAAATAAATTTTAAATTATAAAAACACAACTATTTTATAGGATGCATGGACCGATATTTCAACGATGTCCTCCAGGCAACCTAATCTGGTTGGTAGCTGGATGGCCAAAGGGAATTTCAAGAGAACAGGTTAAAAGCTGTTGCAGAGTTAGCTCTCGAAAGATTAGTTGGGAGGGTCCTTCCAGGAGTAGATATTTATTTTTTTTTAGCTTCTACATGTACGTGCGTGTTGATATATACTATATGCGAAATGATCCAAATATCCCAATAGCTCAAGTAGGATGGACTTCAAATCATCAAATTTAAATCTTAATGTCGACGAATGCTACACACACAAGTAGATTTTCAATAGGAATTTAGTGAGATCAAGGATGTATCACTAGTCTCTGTCTCGTTAATGTTAAGCATGTGATGTTATGCGTGTAGTGATATGCATGTGCGTGCCTGCTATGTAATTGAAAAAAAAGTGTGCAGACTTATAGAGTGAATTTCACTACAAAATATCTCACCTTTTTCAAACGAAAGTTACAACCTCGGAGGTGGTTGATGAGGAGGGGTTTGAATCTTATTCTGATTTCATGGAGCAAGTCAGAGAAGCACGATAGCATAAGTATGAATCAGGATCAGGTGCAGTTGCTATACTATGACTGTAAGTTAAGCAGTCATCAGTAGCACCACAGGATCAACAACAGATGCCCAAGATTTTCTTGCGGCAATGTAGCAAAATACTATAGAAGGAACCCTGTAGCGCAGCTACTGTAGCAACCGTTTGCAGCCGTTGGATAAAAGAATGAATGGTTGAGATTGTGTTCAGTTGCTATTGTACTGGATCTCAATTCCATAAGTATATATGGGTAAATTATAGCCTTCTGATCACTGATAAATGGACAAGATCATTCGCTGCAGTAGAACCAAACAATACTTGAGAATAGTAATCCTACCGTAATTTCCTAGTACAGCTTATCCCTCGTCATCTTTATTATGCGCAACTATTAGGACTCCTTTGGAACAAGAGATTTTGATAGGAATTTTGTAGGATTGAAACCTATAAGAATTTTTCCTATGATGCCCTTTTCAGCGAAAATTTTCCATAGGAATCTTTTCTATCCTCCACTTTTTAGAGGATTTCAAATATTAGCTCAAACCTCATTGTTTTGTTTTTCTGTGAGAAGCCCAATGCACCATCTCTCTTTATCTATCCTTCCAACTATATTCTAATAATATTTTTTCTCTTAAATTCATATAAGTTTTTCATGAAGTATCTAAATGACCAGTTAGATAAAATCCTATGTTTTTAGTTTCTGTAGGAATACTTATATCATGATATTCAATTTTTGTGTTTTTTTGTTACCGTATTTTTTTAATTTAATTTCTATGTTCCAAAGAAGCCGTTACCTTTGACCTACCTATGTAAAAGGTAAGAGAATCCTAGTCTATTTAGGAGAGAGAAGACTGAGAGGGAGGGAAGAAATCACCTTGAGAACCTTTTGAATATTAGGAGGGGATAAGAGAATTTGACATGGTTATTTTCTTAAAAAGAACAAATTAGCATAGAACAACTATAACAACATAATAATTAAAATCAAATGAACATGCTTTTAAATAATAATGTAATATTTTAATTGTAATAGGTTTTCGAGCTAGATATAATACTTTGATCAAAATTTAATCTCAAATACTATGCATTCAACTACTCCCTTCGTTCCAAAATATAGCAACTTCTAGCATTTAAAATTTATCTCGGAATATAGCAATTATCCCACCAACTCTCTCATCTCAACCGATCCAACAATCTTCTATTTAATTTCTCCTACTTTCTTAATATATGTCATCTAATTTTAGAAGTTCTTATATTCTAAAATAGATGGAGTAAAATTACAGTTGGAAAGGGGTCACAGCCCGCTGGGGTAGGCGAATCGGCCCTGTGTAGCGTGTTGTTTAGCCAAATTTATGGATTCTTTTATTCATCGAATAAAAGTCTTAGCCAAATAAGTTGAGCATTTTTTTTATTTCGCTATAGTAGCAACTCAAACTAGTTAACGGTGTGGTTTTATAAAATTATAGGATCATAACACCTAAGGCTATGTGCTACATGCTAAAATCACTATGGTTTTGTGTGTAACTTAGTAGATTTTATGAAATTTACTCAAAAGATTCCTGTGTCCATTTCTTGGGGCCTTTGGGTGCAGCCTTACGGCCCAAATCTCATCATGACACTGTCCGCCATCCCTGTCCGGCCTATGCTGAAGCCCATATGGGCCTTCCCGGCCCGCATCATCTGCTCCCTCCGACAAGTCGCGCTGCCGCAGCGCATGCCTTGTCTGGCCCCCATCCATTACCTTCACCGTAAATTACAGAAATTTTTTTATTTTTATATTTATTTAATAAATATTTACAAAAGTATATTTTCGTTTGAAAAATTTACAAAAATATACTCCCAACGCCCTCTGGGAGGGCGGTTTTTATGAAATCGCTCTTCTAGAGGGCGATTTGATGACGTGGCTGACGGCTGTTGGCCGGGCGGCCGACGACCGTCAGCCATTTTGCAGGCGGCCCCTCGACCTCCCAAAAACCGTCCTCCCAGATGGCGTCAAGGGGGCCGCCTACAAAAAACGGGCCGGGGGGCCAGCCATTTTATAGGCGGCCTCCTTGCCGCCCTCTGGGAGGGCGGTTTTTGGACGGCCGGGGGGCCGCATGCAAAAAGCCGACGGCCATTTGCAGGCGGCCGGAGGCGATTTTTAGCTCTCCTAGTATAAAACCCCCTTCTAGACTCCAAAAATGTCATAAAATTCACTCAAATCACAGAAAAAAAGAAGAGAGAGCTGAGAGTGAAGGCAAACAAAAGCGCCGAAGTCCTGCCGGTTTACGGATTCGTCTGCAGGTAATATTTGATGTCTCTTTGCAATTTCTATTTCTATTCATCAAATGATATAGTATGTGTAGTATTATACCAGTTTTTTCACAGATAAATAAATGTTAGGTTTGGTTTACAGGGTGTAAATCTATTGTAGTTAAGTATAACGGCTAAGGACATTGATAGAGCGCATGAGAGAAATTAGGTTTTTTTACTAGATGAGTAGCACTAGTTCGAGAAACGCTAGGGAGATGGAAATGTGGACGATGACATTTTATTTTTTGTAGTCATGTGTAGTATACCCTAGGTATGTAGTTGTATAAGATATTTTTGGCCTAATGAGTTATAATTTGCGTTTATTTGGTTATAATGTAGGTTGCTATGGATGCATCCGGTATGTCCAGTCATCTACGACCTCCGATTGACGAGCCTCCGCCGATGTGTTGGTGTGGAGATAATTGCAAAGTTGCAATAAGTGAGAAGGATTACACATACCAGCAAAGGTATTGGATGTGTGCTAATTACGCCTACTCTCCGGAGAAGCCGAAACTACAAGGGAGGAAGGGGAAGGCGAAGAAGCCAGTGGAGGTAATACGAATAATTTTTTAGTACGAAATATTTAAACATTTGAGCTAACAAATTTGTATATGTCAAGGCACCGAAGCCTCCTCCGCCTCTGTGTGACTTTGTGCAGTGGATAGATACGGAGCTCCGTCCATAGGACGCCGAGTTTCTTCGCAGTTTAAAAGATTGGAACTGGGAGCGGTGCCAACGTTGTTGGGCGGCGCAAGAAGAGTGGGAGGCTGAGCAGAAGAGGAAGGAGGAGAAGGAGCGACAGGAGAAGAAAGCCCGTGAGGCAGAGAGAGAGAGGAAGCGGGAGAGGGCACTGCGTGCCAAGGAAGCTAGGCCGGAGGCGGCGAGGAAGGGGAAGTACCCACGCTGCACAAAGTAGTTGCATATCTAGTTGGATATCTGTTTAAAATTCCCTAAGGCGTGTAATAACGATAACTAGAAACGTTTGATGTGCCGTTTGTACTCTTTGGATGGATAATTTTATTAGGTTCGTAAGCAATTAATGTGTGTTCGGTTGTCACCGCTCGGAATGTACTTTCGCCGTGAAGTTGAAACTCGAAAATTCATGTTTTTGATCAGTTTCGTCACAAATGTAGATCGTGAGGAGTACATCGTTTGATCGACGAGCCTAAACGAAGTAAATGGGTTTGTTCAGTAAATATAGAATTAATAAAACATGATATATAACAGGCAAACTATTACTGATACAACGTACTACGGGCCCTGACCGTAACCTCTAGCTCTCTTCGTCTTCCTACCCTGCGCTCGCACCTGGCCTAATTGGGAGTACGTCAGCTGGTTTGGTGGTACGGCACGGCCAGTGCGGGTCGTCTGCACGGGTGTGGCAACTGGTGGGTCCTGTGTCTATGGTGGCGGAGCTCCTTCGAGCTGCGAGGCAGCTAGTATCTCCTGGATCTCCTCGCCCTCGTCCTCCAAGTCATCCCCCTCAAAAGGACCCGGTGCCCAACCGCTGCCGCATGCGCCCTACGTGGAGGAGCCAGCACCAACAAACATCCCGGCGCTGTAGAGTGGAACCCTGTACACCAAATTATTGATAATTACAAACCGAAATTTTGCAAGGCAAAAGTAAACTTTGATATAACCTGAAGGACCTCCTGTGGTGGCCCCGGGGGCACTTCTCATGCCCAGCTGCGCATGTGGTCGTGTGTGGTACACTCCATGCGTTGACGTGCTAGCTCCAGAGGGATGTAGGTACAGTGTAGTGAAAGCTGCAGGGAAGCATATTGATGTACAACGGTGCATGTCGTATATGGAAACATGTTATGAACTGATGGTTAGTAGAATTTACCTCTGGAGGGGCCAGATGGTTGACTGGAACCTTGCGGGCACACTCCTGCTCCTGCTTCTATTTCTGCTGGCCGTGGCTGTTGCTGCGTACAACTATGGGAGGTACCGCGTCGGCCGCACAATAAGTGAGCGTACGAATCACTGTGTGTATCGCCTAACGAATCCTCCTGAAGGTCGTCCTCTGCTCGTCCGCAGTTAGCATGATCCCACTGTCCAACCGTTCGAACGCCGCGTTCACATCAGCCTGAACCTATCGCGCTGCGTCGGCCTATTTCAAATGTGACATGAATATGTGTTAGAACCGTGGACACCTACAAAAGAAATAGCAAAGTGCAAAGATAATGTGACTTACCGCGTGGAAGTAGTCTTGGTCACGGTGTCTAGGATACGTGTCCGTCGTAGCGGCGACGTGTGGCTGTGGATCATCTGGGGTGAACGTTACGCGTGTGCGGGTACGGGGCTGGTACCAGCTGAGGTATCCTTGGTAGGTCTCCTCAGTGTGTGGATGTATCTCGTCGATGACCTCCTCCGTTGCCAACAACCAGTCCTCCATATACTTCTGCAGTCGGGGATACCACTGAGCGCCGGCTGCCTGTCCCCTACGATTATATCTATTTGCAGAGAGTGCATTAGACTACATTAAAAAGTTGTAGTACTAAACAAAGATTGCAGTTGTACTAACCGGTGCACATCACGCAGCACAACGATCTCCACAGGCATAGGAAAGTGCTGACGTAGGCCGAACTGTCGCATCACGCGCTGTGGACAGTGGGGCTCGACGAAGATGTCGAACACCAACGGTACTGTCGTCATCCAATACGTCTGGTCACGCGTGCAAAGAGTAGAGAGTCCGAGCGGTGCACAGGCCACGATGGCCTGCGGACTATACGGCTCTTAGACAACGTCGCTGGGCAGCAGGCGGTCAAACTCCATAACGAATTCGGAGTAGGCCCTCCTAACCTGTTTGTGGACGTAACGACGCTGCAAAATAGGAAAAGATTACATGTCAGTGTTTGCGCAATAGGGGATAAACATAGAATTTCACATTATGTACCTCACGGCGACACCATACCGTCCCCATAGTCGGACGGTCCTCGGGCCACTGCCCGTACTAGCCTCCAAAACCGCCCTCGTAGGAAGAGTGCTGAATCAGAGGACGGCCTATCGCGAATCGCTTGGCCCATAGCTGCAGAAGGAGAGGGCAACCGGCGATAATCGCACCTGAATTGGTCTTTGTGCACGCGTCACAAAGAGCACGGTACGTCGCCGCTAGCACACCAGATCCCCAGCTCCACTGTGGTACGCAGCCGTCCTCACTGTTGGCGATCGCACGAGTGTAGTGGATCAGTCCCTTGACCACCGCGTGCCCCGTCGTGCTGGTGAACATCACCCACCCGAACAGTCACAACAGGTACGCCTCCATGCTCCGCCGCATCAAGTATTCGTCGGTGTCATCGTCTAGCTTATCAGGCTGTAAAGGAAGATTATAGTCAGCAGCACTGTTGCTTTATAGGTCGGATGATTGTGAATCAAAGGAATCCGTGACTTATGGTGAATTGTAGTAGCCACGCCTGCGAGGGGCCGTTCGGGGTGTAAGGCGGTAGCGAACCCGGCCTACCAAGTTCAGGTCGACGATGCATGGGCTCAAACTGAGCAGTGATGTCCTGCGACCAACCGTGCGCCCCGTCAACCGGACCGACTGCGTCCCCTGAGGGGAAGTCCTAGCAGGTACGACACGTCCTGGAGTGTGGGAGTCATCTCGCCGCACGGTAGGTGAAACGTGTGGGTCTCCGGTCTCCAGCGATCCACCAGTGCTGCCAGAAGTGACCGGTCAGCGTCTCATCGCTTGGCGGGGTTTCTTTCGTCTGGTGCGGGCTCAACTAGCCTGCATAGTGGAAGAAGTCCAGCCTCACACAACCTGCAGAATATAGCACTGTATTCAATATTGGAGAACATAGATATGCACAAATGATGTGAATGAATATTCGTACAGCTCTTACCTCTCACGGAACTGGGGGTCTATCTGCAGGAGGTGACGTGAAGGTCGTGGACGGAAGGTGGCTAGCTGGGCACCCTCGACAGCTGACAGGTAAGACCAGTGGGACTGGTCGCGACCCCGGTCGAGTAGCTCCGGTGTATGGTACGCCATACCTGCATGCAAATAGAGAGTTAGCATAAATTATTGTTAAGATTTATTGCATTGTTACATGACAATAAAAAACAATAGTACGGTACATATCCTTTTATAACAAAGAACAAGTATAGACTTACACTACAGCGCAGCACCACCAAATGCTCGAGAACACCTAGGACAGATCGTCTTGAAGTTGTGCCTTCACTAGTAGGATGACTGCCATCAGCGCCTGAACCCGACGGTCCAGCTTCCGCCGTACTTGGACCAGTTGCATCCTTTGGACATTTCTTATATGTATAACCGGTTTAGTCATACTTTGAACAACGTTTATTCCTTCCACCGGCTTCTGACTCATCCATGTCATTACGGATGCGTCTTGTCTTGCAGCGATCTGCTTTATCCCTCAATTTTGTTGGGTCAGGAATGTAGATAGCTTGAGGATGCTCCGTAGTAAATGTCCCCGCAATACCGAAATCGTATATCTCTCCACTTCAGATATTATAGATTGCTTCTTTTCTGAAATAAGGAGAGACAAAATAATATGCTTCTATCCCGCACTCACCGCTTGTGGCAATAACATGAGAACATGGCTTGTAGAGCAGAGTAGGTTTTCGGCACGAGCACTTGTAGGTCTCGTCTTCCTTCAGCACATACTCCTGTATAACTCTTTTACGGTAGATTCCGCGCATGCCCTTGTCGACACACAATATTTCAAATATGTGTTCTTGTGTACCTTGAGGTACAGCACGATGTCTTCGAGCCATTTTACTTTTATCTTACAGGTACTTAGTCAGTAGTGTGCCAAAGAAAAAATTATTGTCAGTCATTGAGGGGCCGGCTGCTCTGAACCGATCTATGAAGTACTTGCATATGCCATGCAAAATAAATTCAACTATGCCAACAAGTGGGAACCCTCGAACAACACGCATCACTCAGTTATAAACCTCCACCAAATTTATGGTCATTATGCCAAATTGAGAACCATCCTTGTCATACAACAATACTCATTTCTCCTTTGGCTCATTCTCAACCCACTCTGAAAATTTTCTAACTGAGAATGCAGACCTTCTTCTCATATGAAGTTCGTCACTTGATAGAGGTCCAAGAGCTTGTGGAGCCTCATCCCCTCCAATGGTAGCCCTCGTGGACTGCTCATCTGTTTGTTTAGAGGTCAGCTCATCCAACCTCCTCCAAAGCTCATTGAATTTCTTCTCTTGATTCTGGGTGCAAAGCCTCTTGAAAAGATCCATAAGGTATTTATTCTTAAACTGTCTGTAGAAATTAGCACTCATATGACGCATGCACCATCTGCTTTGGACATCAAACCACCTTGGTGGGTATCCCTTCTCAACACATCCATATTTCAATTCCTCAATTGCACGCAGCAAGCCGGCGTAACGGTCGTGTATGAGGCATACATCTGGTCTCATTCATACAACTGCAGACTTAACTCTTTCTAGTAACCAATACCAGCTATTAGTGTTCTCACTCTCAACAAAAGCAAAAGTCACAGGTAGAACTTGGTTGTTCCCATCAACTCCAATTACTGTTAATATCTGCCCCCTGTACTTTTCAGTCAAAAATGTCCCATCGATGCAGAGGATAGGATGACAATGGACAAATGCCTGAATGCAAGCACCTAATGTAAAGAATAGTCGTTGCAACACACTTTTATTACCATGGTCAATTGATTGAAAGACTTTTAGGTCGTAGCACGTCTCCAGATTCCTCTGAAGAATACAGTCTAACAGACGAGGCAAATTATCATAAGATGCTTCAAATGTGCTAAACCTCATTTCTACAACTTTCTGTTTTGCCCTCCAAGCCTTAGCATAGCTAATTATGTATTTGAATTTCTCTTCAATATATCTAGCAATTAATCTTGGTTCGTACCCTAGATTGTTGACAATGTGGGAGTACATGTCTGTTACAACAAATGTAGATATCATGTTTCTATGATATTTTTCAACACCTGGTAAGTAACATGAATGCTCGGTCATGATTGAAACTTGCCAATAATCTTTCTATTTACCCTTGAATGCGTGCACCCGCCATGGACACCCATCCTTCATGTACTTCACTTCATACACTGATTTGCTTGACTTCACGACCGAGAACTCCCTCTGAAGTGACACCGCCCATTATTTTACTGCCTCCTTTAAATCTTCTACATATGTATAATTAGCCCCCTGGATGACCTCATTCTCCTTGTACTCCCATGGCACATGATGTCGCTCGGAGATAGCAAGCTCAGAGAAGTTCTCGTTGCTCTATTCTGCAGGCATCACGTTGTCCTCATCAGACGAATCATCATGCTCTGCATGCTCGTTTTCATAATCTTCCCTATCCATTGCTTCGACGATGGTGTCGATTAGTTCTCCCTCATCTGCCACACCTGTTGGCTATCTATCTTCTTTATTCCCTCCTTCATTTTCTTTTATTATTTCGCTATCACCTCCCGCCGTACTTGGACCCTCATCATCTTGCACGGGCATTGCACCAGCAGTGTTATCTTTCTCATACACCAACACAAGTATGCCTAGTGGCTAATCACATTGGAATGCATTCTCCACATACCATCTCCAAGTGGCAGTGCAATTCACTGGCATCAGTTCCCAAAAAAAATCTACAACTACACGACTGACTACTACATACAAGGTTATTGCGCTGAGCTGGGGGTCCAATCGAAACCCTCACATCAACCAGTTGTACACTGACCCAAAACTTCTCTCAGCTGGCCTATCAATGCCCTTAGCCGTTGAACTAAACTCCGACAGATCTACACTTTCTGGACCATATCTAACTTTCCCTTGCCCGTAAAATAACTTAAATATCACCTTATTTGACATATCTGTTGATGAAAAACTACAGTTAAACTAGGTACCAACATTCTCCTCACATCTAAAACCGTGTATTCCAGATTTTATAACTACCATCTCTACAAAAATTAAGTCATCTAATAGATTAACTAAAAACCTACAGATCTACAAGTAACAATTTATTTTTATATAGTACTATACACGTAACCAGTACAATACTATATCAATTTTTGCATAGAAATTACAAAGAAACAATAGATTTTATCTGCAGACGAATCAGCAAACTGGCAGAGCTTCGCTGCTTTCGTTCAGCCTTGCTCTTAGCTCTCTCTTCTTTTTTTTATATGATTTGAGTGAATTTTATGACATTTTTAGAGTCTGGGAGGGGGTTTTATACTGGGGGAGCTAAAACTCGCCCTCCTAGAGGACGGCAAGGGGCCCATCTGCAAAAAGCCGGCGGCTATTTGCAGGCGGCCCCCCGACCGCCCAAAAACCGCCCTCTCAGAGGGCGGTTTTTGGAAGGCCGGGGGCCGCTTGCAAAATGGCTGACGGCCGTCGGCCGTTCGACCAACGGCCATCAGCCACGTCATCAAATCGCCCTCTGAAAGGGCGATTTCATGAAAAACACCCTCCTAGAGAGTGTTGGGAGTATATTTTTGTAATTTTTTCAAACAAAAATATACTTTTGTAAAATGTTTTATTAAATAAATAAATAAATTTCTAAATTACACGTCTCTTGAAATGAAAAACAAGAAATATAGTTGGGCATTTTTCGAAGGAATTTGTGTGAACAAAACTTATCCTGCAATCTGGGTTAGGAAACAAAATTTTACTAAAAACTGTATAGAGTTATCGAGAAAAAAGGTGAATTTTTTTTCCTTGCAAATATCGCATGTTCCATGATTCTTGCAGATCGGTAGCTTCCCGTGCACATGCGAGCATTATTAAACCCACGCCATTGACTAATTAAGTACTTTAACTAGAAGCAAAGCAATATATCTTTATCTTTATACTACTTTAAAACAATATAGTGGTGACGGTGAATTCTACCAGGCTCGATCTTGACCATCCGATCATTATATCGAACGGCCAGATCGCCTGCCGCACTGCACCCTCATCCGTCCAGATCAGATCGGCCCTGTGCAGCTGCCCTCCGCCAGCCCCCTATCTCTTTCCTCCTCCCCCTCAGCCGCCGCCGCTGCCGCTGCCGCTGCCGCCGCCTCAGCCTTCTCCCTTCACTTCGCGCCGCCTGTCCCCCTATCGCCCGGGCGCGCGCCGCCGCAGGGCCCAAGAAGCCCCCCAGCCCACTCGCCCGCGCGGCGCTCGCCGAGGCCAACCGCGTCATCGCCCTCGACCCCTGCGACGCCGCGCCGCTCATCCTCAAGGCCCTCGTCCTCGACCTCCAGGGCCACTGCCTCCCCGCACTGGGCGCACTCGCGAAGCGCGCCGAGATCGCGCTCGCGCTCCGCCGCCGCCGCCGCCTCGACCAGGCCGCTGCCGACCTCGCGGAGGCCGTCGCAGAACACCCGCGCACACGCACTGCTTGGCGAGTGCTACGAGAGGTAGGGACACTGCGACGCCGCGCCGCTCATCCTCAAGGCCCTCGCCCTCGCCCTCGACCTCCAGGGCCACCGCCTCTTCATTACTTTCTGCCCACAAATTTTTAGGTCATATTTTCTTGTCTTCAGACTTTAATGGGCACCCATTTTTAAGGGTGGGATTTTGACCTATGTGTCAATTTCTTGTTCATGTTCTTGACATTGCCACAAAGTTATCGAGAGCCATGACTTGCTTAATAGGAAACTGGCCGCTGGCTCCCCTAGAGAGATAGTCTGTATTTACTGTTTGCTTGTTCATGTTCGTGTAAATTATGCTCCTTGGTAATCTCACACAATAATGGTGTTGTACAGTCTGTATCTTACCACTGAAAGATGCAAGCTGCACACGTTTGGAATGGGAAATCTGCAATCATTAGATATAGTCATATGGATGAGATTTCCTTATTTTCGTGTCCTGGATCTTGTATCTGTCAATGTGTCACACACTGGAAAGAAAAGCATATTTGTGCTGCTCCACTGTGTTTTACACAATCATGCTTGATTCACATAAGCTCTGTGTTCCCTCTGGGGCACTTCAGAGGCATATAAAGAATGATTGGCAACCTGTTGACTCTCTTCTGATGAAATGCTGTTCTTATTTGAAAATACATTTGAAATCTTACTGCAGTTGTTATTTGAAATCTTACTGCAGGTATTTAACTGTTATCGCTGAATGCTTACCATTTTTATTTGAACAGGGTCTGCTACTTATCTGACATAAACAAAAGAAGATGTTGCTCATTTAATTCCCTGATTTGGAGATTCTTCTAATGGATTATCTCAGTCTTAGAAACCCTTTAGCTCTTCTGCTCTCACTGCAGTTGTCACTATCAATATTCAATCCCTTGGCTGTAGCGGACTTAGCCTCTGAGAAGCGAGCCCTTCTAGACTTTGCCGCTGCTGTGTATCATTCAACAGGCTCGACTGGAGTCAAAACACATCATTGTGTTCTTGGCATGGCGTAAAATGCTCAGGTGATCAGTCACACATATTTGAATTAAGGGTACCAGGTGCTGGTCTCATTGGAGCAATTCCTCCAAACACTCTTGGAAAACTTGATTCTCTCCAAGTTTTGAGCTTGTGGTCTAACCGTTTAGCTGGAAACCTCCCATCTGATGTGGCTACGCTTCCTTCGTTACGTTCCATATACCTTCAGCACAACAATTTTTCAGGAGATTTGCCTTCTTTTTTGAATCCTAACCTCAGCGTAGTAGACCTACAATTCCTTCACCGGTGAAATTCCTATAAGCTTACAAAACCTTTCTCAGTTATCTGTCCTGAATTTACAAGAAAATTCTCTCTCTGGTCCATCCCTGATCTCAAGCTTCCAAGTCTGAGACTATTAAATCTGAGCAACAATGATTTGAAAGGTCAAATTCCTCACTCACTCCAAACATTTCCAGACAGCTCATTCTTGGGGAATCTTAGATTATGTGGGCCACCTCTAGCTAAATGCTCACTTCCTTATTCACCGTCACCTTCACCAGAATCCCCTTCATCAGCACCACCTCCGATGTCGCCGCATCATGAGAAAAAACTGGGCACGGGATTCATAATTGCAGTTGCTGTTGGGGGCTTCGCAGTACTGATGTTTGTTGTGGCTGTGTTGGCTGTATGTATTTCAAAGAGGAAGGGCAAGAAAGAGAGTGGTGTGGACTACAAGGGTAAAGGCACTGGTGTCTGGAGTGAGAAACCAAAACCGGAATTCAGTAGTGGTGTTCAGATTGCTGAGAAAAACAAGTTGGTTTTCTTGGAGGGTTGCTCCTATAGCTTTGATTTGGAGGATCTACTGAGAGCTTCTGCAGAAGTTCTTGGCAAGGGAAGTTATGGAACTGCTTACAAAGCTATACTTGAGGATTGTACTGTTGTTGTTGTTAAGAGACTAAAAGATGTTGTGGCAGGAAAAAAAGAGTTTGAGCAACAGATGGAACTCATTGGTAGGTTAGGTAAACATGCAAACTTGGTCCCACTTCGTGCTTACTACTATTCTAAGGACGAGAAGCTCATCGTCTACGATTATCTCGCCAATGGCAGTTTCTCAACCAAGTTATCCAAGATCCTTCTGATGAGGTGGACAAGCTGGCAGAGAAGACAGAAAACCTGACAGGTATGCTTAATATAGCGTAGAAAAAATATTATGCCACTGGAATATCTTTGCTAATTTGCTCCATTTCATTCCCTTAGTCACAGAGCCTGGTGAGCTCAACTTCACTGGGATGAAGAAGAAGAAGAAGAAGAAGAAGAAGAAGAAACCTGTGACAAGCTGTAACGGCATAACAAGAACAAGCTCTGTGCAACTTCAGACTCATGACCCTCAATGGAATGGTTAGTATATTTCACACATTAGCTCATTAACCTCCTAGATTTATTTTATTTATCATTTATGACGAACTGAAAGAACATTGCAGAGATAATGGAGTTTGATGTCATGGAAGAACCACCTGCTACTTTGGATGTTGAGGTTTTCAATTTTGATGGACTATTTGATCTGGCAATTTCTTTGGGACATGCTGAAATTAACCTCCTTAAACACACATCAACAGAACTAGCAGATATATGGGTGCCGCTGGAAGGAAAATTAGCTCAGACTTGTCAAAGTCGGTTACATTTGAGAATATTTCTTGAGAACACGAAAGGACATGAGAAATCAATGAGAACTATTGAGGTGAACCGGTTAGAGTAATAAATAAGCCTCTTGATGCTGCAATGTTTGTATTTATATTGCAGTTACATGTTCAATCACCTCACAGAAATGCAACGTTCCAGAAGCTATTTGGTTTACCACACGATATGATTTGCAGCTGATATATGGATAAAACAGTGAACTATTGAAGCTTTAGTGGATTATTAAGTTTACGTACTAATTTGCTTCCATATGTGTCTCGTTCACTGAATTTTGGTCTTTAAACTAAATTAATCAATCAAGCAAGGGCTGATGAATTTTAATCTTATCCATTAGTTGAAATTTTATTCTGTTTCATCTCTAAATAATAAGATTATAAAATTTATTCTCATGAATGCAATACATGGTCACTCGACTAGTAACTTAAATATTCTTTCTTAACTTAAATATTCTTTCTTATCGAGGAAACCGCAAGTCCGCAACCAGCTGCTCATGTCCTTCCGAGGAGCGCCTTGTGGGCCCTCCGCGACTTCCTCGCCTCCCGGCCCCACATGTCACTCTCACGCCCCCACGCCCACCAAAAGGCCGCCCCGCCGCACAAGTTAAAAAAAAATAACAAAAAATAACAAAAATAGAAACGAACTCCTCCCTCTCTCTCTCTCCCCTCCAAGTGTTCGTCGCTCTCTTCCTCCTCTCGCCGGATTTGCGACGCGGAATTTCGATCCCTTGGCTCCGTGTCGTCCGGAGATTCTCCCGCCGGCGGTCGGCCCCCCAAAGCGCGGCGCTACGAGCCACCCCGGACCGCACCGCCGCAGCGCGCTGTCCAGTGCCGTGTGTGCCGCCGCCGGCCCCGCGGCCGCCGATGCCCGGCGCGCTCCGAGCCGGCGCCCCGCCCCCGCCGTCACGCTGCGACACGGGCGCGGGGCGCGGTAAAGGACGCTGAGAAGGCCCTCCTTGTGTTAAAAGGGAGGGAGCGCAAGGAGTTGCCTCACTCCGTTGGGGTAGGCCACCAGCGGTGGCGGACTGGCGGCCGCGCCACCTGCTCGATCTTGGTTCTCTGTGGGACGCTTCCGCGGATTCTCGACGCAATGCGGGCTGCGGTCTAGATGGTGTTTGTCCGGATCGATCTCTTGGTATTCTCAGGTATATTGCTTGGCAATCTTGATAATGGTTCAATTAGCCAACACTAAGGAGTGACATACTAGTAGCATGTAATTCACAGTGTTCCATTGCTCTTTCTGATGGCTCATATTTCGGGAATGAAACTGTAGATTGTTTTAGGGATTGTTGTGTTCTTCGCTGTCATTTAGGTATTATCACAATGGCTCTGGAATGTTTATCCCATTATTAAAACATTTAGGCACTATCACTGTTTTCCCTTTTATTCTTCATTTACAGAAAGCTATGTTGCTTTCTTAGAAAAATGTAGATATATTTGTGTACACTAAGTGTAGGTTGATTACCTTGTTAGATTTGTCATTATATAGCAAACTTACAGCTGTTAGAGTTCTATTAGGCTCTTGCTAACTTTTCATTGAGACTAATATTTTTTTTGGGAACCGTCTATTTGCCAAGTGACTAACTTTTATCTTACCTATCAATAAAATTTTTTAGCACTAGGTCAATATCCAACAAATCATACTTGTATTTTTTTTCGTGCGGTGAAATGAAGAATGTTCTAACCTAATTTTTTTAAAAACATGTATTGTTGTTGACATTTACAAGTATGAAACAAAAAAAAATTATGACCTATTGTGCAAGTTTAGATCATTGACAGATAAGGAAAAACCAGGCAAATGATAAATAAATAGCAAAACTGTTTTTATCTATATTCTTGTCGTATGTCATACATTTAATTCTGGATAAATTTTGTGTTAATTCGTTGTTATGTTTGTCTTAATTTCTTGTTAGATTTTTGTTTCAACAGATGAGGATGCAAGTATGATGATCTCTTTAAGGTGGTACTTTTGCAGCCACCCATGGAGGCCTCTGATAAAACTTTTGCTGATGTAGTAAAGCTTTTGACATCGTGGTTGCCACGCCGGTCAAACCCAGACAATGTTTCTAGGGACTTCTGGATGCCCGATCACAGTTGCAGAGTCTGTTATGATTGTGACACACAGTTCACCATATTCAACCGCCGCCATCATTGTCGGCGTTGCGGTCGCATTTTTTGTGGCAAGTGCACCACGAATTCCATCCCAGCTTCAAGTGGCCCTGACAGAAATTTCGATGATGGGGACAGGATTCGTGTCTGCAACTTTTGCTTTAAGCAATGGGAGCAAGAGAAAGTCGCTGCTCTGAAGCAGATGATGCCAGTGCTTAGTCCTTCCTTGTCTGAGGCGAGTCTGTTTAGCACCAAGTCAACTATCACCATCAATAGTGTTAGTACAACAGCTGGATCTTACTCTACTGGACATTATCAACATGTAGCTCGTGCTACCAGCATTAGCCCACCCAAAAGTTCCCAAGACAAAGTCTCTCATAATATGCTAGACACCAATGTGCCTGAGAAAAGTATGTCCACTGTTTCAAACAAAGATGAGACTTCTTCAGTCCAGTTTGGCTATTACACAAACAGGTATTACTATGAAATGCCATATCATATGATGAAACCCATTTAAATTTCAGTATGGTATGTTTTGTTTCCTTTAAATATTACTTCTTATGGTTCAAAATATAAGTTATTTTAGGTTTGTGCACAAGAATTTAGAAAGTAGCTAAAATGATTTACTCACATTGGAAAAGATGAGTTAATTATTCATGAGGGTAGTAGCATTTATGTAGCATAGACAAGTGTGTTGCAGTTCTAGGATGACCTATATTAGAGAAGGTTGAGAAGGCGAAAATGTTATATTTTGGATCAGAGGGAGTATTACTTTATTTTCAGAATAGTAATAAATCTGTTACTTCACAGGAGTTTGACATTCATTCATTGATTTTTTACCTTCTTATGTGTTACTTGATGAATTGGAAAGTTATGATGATTTCTCATCATTTGATAGTCTTCTTCAGGAGTGATGATGAAGAAGAAGAGTGTGCTGCTTACTGCTCTGATAGGCAGGTGCAACATCAACAGCACAATGACCGTTATTATGGCCCAGATGAATTTGATGAGCCTGAAGCATCCTATAATCGAACAATATCTCTGACAGTTGAAGAAAACGTAATTTCTAAAGAAGTCTCCCCTCATACGGCTGACCAAGGATTCCCCAGCACATTGCCTGTCACAAAAGGGGAGGATGAACCTGATCCTGACAATAGTTCTGAGTGTGGTGCTGCTTCGTCCATTTATGCTCTTGAAAGTACTGATACAAATCCCTTGGATTTTGAGAAGAATGAACTTTTTTGGTTTCCTCCTGAACCAGAAGATGAAGATGAGATGGAAGATGGATTGTTTGATGATGATGACGACGATGAGCCTGTAGCTGACAGTGAGCAGTGTCGCATTCGATCATCCAGTAGCTTTGGTAGTGGGGAATTCCGAAACAGAGATCGGTCAAGTGAAGAACATAAGAAAGTAATGAAGAATGCTGTCGATGGGCATTTCAGGGCTTTAATTTCACAACTGTTGCAGGTGGAGAATATTTCATTACATGAGGGTGATGAAACGGGTTGGTTGGAGATTGTTACTTCAGTATCATGGGAAGCTGCAAACTTTCTCAGACCAGACACAAGCCAAGGTGGTGGCATGGATCCTGGTGGATATGTTAAGGTCAAATGCTTAGCGTGTGGGCACCGTAGTGAAAGGTGAGTGTTTTTTTCACAGTTCATAATATAAATGCTTGATCTCTATCGGTATCTTAGTCCAACTAACATATAATTCCCTTCATATTGTTTGACCATCAAGTAGTGTTAATTTCAAATTATTTGATCTGTAAATTCCTTGTCTTCATGCAACATTTAACCTTAATAGCTTACTGATTATCTGGAGCCTGCATCCGATTGCTTTCAGCACTGTTGTAAAAGGAGTAGTCTGTAAGAAGAATGTTGCACATAGGCGCATGACATCAAGAATAGAGAAACCTCGTCTCCTTCTGCTAGCAGGTGCTCTTGAGTACCATCGAGTTACAAATCAGCTGTCAAGTATTGACACGTTGCTCCAGCAGGTTCATAAACCTATTTCATGTTTCTTGTATGCCATCTTGAGCTTTCATCGACCTTATATATATTGTTTCTCCAATATACAGGAAACAGATCACCTTAAAATGGCAGTTGCGAAGATTGTTGCTCAAAAGCCTAACTTGCTTTTGGTTGAACATACAGTTTCTCGCTATGCTCAGGATTTGCTACTAGAGAAAAACATATCACTCGTTTTAAATATAAAGAGGCCCCTTTTGGATCGAATAGCTCGTTGCACAAATGCTTATATAGTTCCTTCTATTGATCTCCTACCATCTCAAAAGCTTGGTCATTGTGAGTTGTTTTATGTGGACAAATACGTTGAACATTCTGTGAACTCAGATAATACAACAAAGAAAATGCCAAAGACCATGATGTTTTTTGAAGGATGCCCAAAGCCATTAGGCTGCACTGTAAGTATTACACTGTTCCCCTCTTTTTTCATCTTGGATAAATGGGCAGCAAGCCTGAAGAGTTTTCCTTACATCCAAAAAATAATGCTACTTACGGTGATCTTAGAGGTAGTTTATCTTCCCTGCTATAGGTAGTCTTGCAAACCAAAAGGTGTCAAAACGAATCTTGGGTGAGTTGCGGCATTTTTTAAAATATTAATTCATCAAGCTACATTTTTCTCTGTTGTCCTCAAGTTTGCTTGCATTGAATAAATGAAGAGTAAATTATACTTTACACCGGGTAAATTGATACTTGTTTCACTTTGCACCGGGTTTAGCCAAGCTTCTTACCTTACACCAGGGGTTACCAAACTTTCTTTAAAATAACACCACCCATTGAGTTTGTGTTCAAGCTGAATGCACGAGCAGCCTCCACAGGTCCAAACTGTCCTTGCTCGGACACTCTAGTGATGTGCCGATCAAAGTGCGTGGGGAACAACTGTTGAGTTTGCCATTGAGTTTGCTGTGCCCTTCTACTCAGAGCTGCATTTGTTTTTGAAGAAAACTAGTCTGATGGTACTAATTTAGACTGAAGGCTGAATCAATCAAGTGTCGTGCTTGCTTTCTTATCCAAAATCTGACCCCAATTCAAGAAATTATCAACAATTTCTATCCCAAACTGAAAAAATTTACCAAGTGTGCCACCATTGTTGATCTAATTTACCCATAGCTATTGCAAAAACCATCACAGAATCAATTCCCCCAACATCAAAATACATAACCCAACCCATTTTATTTCAGCAAAAACCTAATCCCGCAAAAGCTAGCCTGAAAAATAAGCCATTCCTTTAAGAGAAGTAGGCCTGCTGGTGCCTCTCTGATCGCTAATTTGGGGTAGGCCTACGAGCAGAATAGTTGCTTCTGTGACATATGTGTCATCGTCTGGTAGTTCTCTCTTCCTTGACCATCTTACCACCGTGCTTGACACCAAAAAGAGTGTGGTTGTTTTCCACATGCTTCGGTTGGCACATCACCAGCATTGTCTGAACCCCGTTCGGTGCATCTGGCTTGAGTCCAAACTCAAAGGGTGGGTGTGATGTGAAAGATATTTTGGTAACCCCTGGTGTAAAGTAAAAAGTTTGACTAAACACATTGCAAAGTGAAACAAATGTCAATTTACGCAGTGCAAAGTGCAATTTACTCAATAATAAAATGTAATCTTTCCCTGAAACCTATTGTTTTTGCTCATGTACTTTTCAGGTTCTGCTGAAGGGTGGTAGCATGGATGAGCTAAAGAAAATTAAGCATGTGGTACAATATGGCATATTTGCAGCATATCACTTGGCCTTAGAAACATCTTTCCTTGCAGATGAAGGTGCTACCATACCAGAAATTCCATTGAAATCTCCATTGACTGTAGCCTTGCCAGACAATCGGTCTACTGCAGACAGCTCTATTTCAACAGTGCCAGGTTTCACGTTTAATGTTTCCAACTGCCGGCAACCAACTGATAGTTTTGAGCGCCTTGTCGCAGGCTCCATTAGATCAACTGACCCAGGTGAAACAGCTATTCCACCAGTGTCCAGTGAATGCACTACTCGAACTCAAACTACCTTCTCTTATTCTTCTGGAACTTGGTCAAATGACGGTAGTTTGAACAAGACAGTTGATGAAATAGAGAAGGCTGCTACAACAGTAACTTGTGCTTCAACATCTGGTATACTTATGAATCACTCATCTATATATTCTACTCTAGAGAAAAACTGGTATTCTGGTGATTATCATGAGTGTGGTTCAACCAGGTCAGATATTAAGACAATGACAACAGATCTAGCCAACTCACGTAGTAGTTATCATCATAGCACATCTGAGGCCAGCACTAATATCACTAATTTTGCTAATATAAAGGAGCCTTCTGACGGTTCAATTGATTTGGCTAATGTGGAAAATGTCACAAACAGCAGTGCAGTGATGATGCACCCAGTGCCTAGTCCTGCTGTACAAAATCAAGAAAATAATCAAGGACATGAGAGCACATCAAATAAGGAAGAAATTATGGCTTCTGATCATCAGAGCATCTTAGTCTCATTATCCATACGATGTGTCTGGAAAGGAACTATCTGTGAACGTTCCCATATGTTGCGCATAAAGTATTATGGTAACTTTGACAAGCCTCTTGGAAGGTTTTTGCGTGACTGCCTATTTAATCAGGTTCCCCTTTTTTCATTTCTTATCTGTGTTGTTCTTGAACTTCTTGCTTACCGTACTTCCGTGCATCTTACAATAGTTACTTTGCATATGTACAGGGCTATCAGTGCATTTCCTGTGATAAACCACCTGAAGCTCATGTCCATTGCTACACACATCAGCAGGGAAGTCTAACGATATCAGTTAGAAAACTTATAGAATTTGTTTTGCCAGGAGAAAGGGATGGGAAGATTTGGATGTGGCACAGATGTCTAAAGTGCCCTTGGAGTAATGGATTTCCACCAGCAACTCTAAGGATTGTCATGTCTGATGCTGCTTGGGGTCTATCACTTGGTAAATTTTTGGAACTTAGCTTTTCAAATCATGCAGCTGCAAGTAGGGTAGCCAGCTGTGGTCACTCTCTCCATAGGGACTGTCTTCGGTTCTACGGGTAAGTGGTCTTCAGATAGTTTTCTGGATTAACCTCAGTTAGTTTACTGAAGAGTGGTTACAAATCTCATCTGGAATTCAATGAATAGTGAGCACTTGGTTTCTCACATACTTATGCTTTCCAGGTTCGGGAAAATGGTGGCATGCTTCCGATATGCACCAATTAATGTTCATTCTATTCATGTACCACCTCATAAACTTGATTTCAGTCACCAGCCTTTGGATTGGATACAAAAAGAAGCAAATGAGGTGTGTAGCATGCAGCAATAGTATGTTTGTTTGAAAAAAAAATAAAATAAAACAAAAATTCCCAACTTTACTAAACTTTTTTCAAATTCTTGCTCCAAAATTTTGAAGGTCCTTATGACAAAACTGCTCCTTGTTATTCCTAGATTTCTGAGATTATCAGTTCTCATAAAATCTTGTCAGGTTATTGACCGAGCAAAGGCTCTCTTCGATGAAATATCACGGGCTTTACATCTGCCGTCTGACAAGAAGGCTCATAGCAGCAGTTCTCTTAACGTGGAATGCAGCAATCACATTGCTGACCTTGAAGGGATGCTTCGAAAGGAGAAGTTGGAAGTTGAGGTATAGTGCCTTCTAGATACGACTTTGTTGCATCATCATTGAATTTAAATTTACTTTTACTTTCAAGTCAAGGGAAAGACACACCACCACTGAGGTCAGCCTCCAAGCTCATGCTTTTATGTGCAGTTGTGCAAATAGCCACATACATACTTGCACTGTACAAGGTCAGGAAGACCTAGCATTTGTTGATGTATCACGTAGCAAAACTATTTCACTGACAAGTGAATACCCAACTCTGTTATGTCTAGAATACATATTCTTGGTTTTTGGGTTTAGAAGCAAATAGGAATGCCCTTTCGTTTCAGAACAATTGGATATTTAGATGTGTTAATCTGACTAGTAAAATTTGAAGTTTGATAATATATGTTTAAATCTGATTATTGAGGGACATTTCTAACAAAAACCAACCACTCGATACTACCATGCTATCCCTCTTGGTTTGGGCATCTTAAGCTCTTAATATAAGAGCATCTTGTGGATAGTACCATAGATATGGCCCCTCAGTAAGACAAGATACATTCTATGCAGAAATGTTGCCGTTACATGCCTCTTGCCTGGATGTATGCATTGTTATGTGATTGCTTGATTGATTTTCTATTTTTTTTCTAATTAGGGATGTCTGAATAAAGTTTTGAAAAAGGAGACACAGAAAGTTCAACCAGACATTCTTGAGATCAATAGGTTGAGGAGGCAGTTACTCTTCCACTCTTATTTGTGGGATCAAAGACTGATAGCTGCTGCAAGATCAGATAGAAGTCGTCAAGAACCATATTACTTCAGGCCAGTTGATAAGATGATCCAGTCTATAGATAGTGTTGCTGAGCTAAATGCCATAGAAAAGCCTCAAAATGATATTAGTGCAACTGAGGCTTCCTTTAAAGATCCTAAATATGTTGAGTGCCTTCAGGAAAGCATTGATGGAGAGAATGGCCCAGGAGTTGATCCATGTAATAGCTGTCCTAACCATGACCAGCAAATAGCCATAACTGAGTCTGATTCAATCCAAAGGGGCGGCAGAACGCCTCTCTACAGTAGTGTCAGTGTGAATGCAGAGTCGGTTCCATTGGAATCTGATTTTGCAGCTCGACGCACCCTTTCAGAAGGGCAGTTTCCCAGTTTATTGGATGTTTCTAATGCACTTGATGCAAAGTGGACTGGTGAAAATGATCCTGTCGCCAGCAGTGCAACAATGCCCGATTGTGTGGCATCCTCAGAGGATTCAGAAGAACATGTGACTGATATTACACCTTCATATGCCTCTGTCTTGCTGAACAAGCTAGGGGATAGTGCAGAGGACCAGTCCAACTGGATAGGGATGCCTTTCTTACAATTTTACCGTGCTCTCAACAAGCAGTGGAGTCGCTCATACAGGTTTGATGTTCTCAATGAATATACTCCTGTTTATGTTTCTTTTCTTAGGACAGTGGAGCGCCAAGTTGGACCCAAATTTCTCTTTCCAATCGGTGTTAATGACACTGTTGTTGGGGTTTATGATGATGAACCTACTAGCATCATCTCCTATGCACTTGCTTCCCATGAATATCATCTTCAGCTATCAGATGAACTGGAAAGTGACACAACAGATAATTCACACTCAGTAATTGATTCGAGAAGTACCTCATTAACTGAATCGATAGATGAAACTACTTCTGAGCTTATAAGAAGTTTTGTGTCTACAGAGGACAATATCCTCTCTATGTCAGGAAGCAAGAATCCATCCCCTTCAGATCCACTCGCACACAGAAAAGTAAGTCACATAAAGGTGAATTTTGGTGATGAAGGTCCTTTAGGACAAGTGAAGTACACTGTGATTTGTTACTATGCAAAACAATTTGATGCTTTGAGGAGAATATGTTGTCCATCAGAGCGTGATTTTGTCAGGTCACTTAGTCGTTGCAAGAAATGGGGTGCTCAAGGAGGAAAGAGCAATGTATTCTTCGCAAAATCACTCGACGATAGGTTTATAATTAAGCAGGTTACCAAGACTGAATTAGAGTCTTTCATGAAATTTGCTCCAGAGTATTTCGGATATATTACGGAGTCAATTTGCACAGGCAGTCCTACTTGTATTGCAAAAATTCTTGGTATTTATCAGGTAAATTTCATTGTTTTTTTTTTTGTATTCTGATTGCACGACCTGCTCATAAATTATTGCTATGCCTTTCTACATATAGTCTTCTAACAGTCGTGTCCCATGGTTTATGTGACACTGACAACATTTGGGAGCACTGTGCCAAAGTGTAGCTATCCACCTTTTTTATATTTAGACCATGTAAAATGCATAGTTCAGCCATATAAAAATGATACTATTAGATTTGCCTTGCAATATAGTTGTCATATATAATTTTTATTATATATTGTTATTAGAATCTATAGTCAAAGTCTTCCAGCAGAGACTGTTAAAAGTCGAATGATCTATACTTTGGGACATAGGGAGTATTAAGTATTAATAACAATTAACTTGCATACTTTATTGACTTGATTCGATTAAGAAATTATCACATGGTACCAGAAAATAATATAACTATTGTCAATACATAGGAAAATAGCATCATCATGAGCTATGTTTTTAGTATGAAATTTATGTAAGCAAGCCATACCTTCAAAAACTTCTTTTTTTTGTTCCAAATCAAGTTTCTCAATATTTGCAAGGTATTAACTATATCTAGTCATCCTGTGATTGATCTGACAGCCTGAAATTGATTTGCGACACTATCCAAACTTCTCTGCAAGTAATTTTGTAGTAACAACCTTCCTATGATTCAAAGGATTGGAAGCGTCGTCTCATTTTTGCATCCAGAATTCAAGACACCTTGTTAATAATGCCATTTTTGGTTTTTGCATATAACATTTTTTTATTTTTGTCTTCAGAAGTACCTTTTGTGAGAATATTTTACTCAGCCTACTTCTTTGATGTCCCATAGGTTAAGAGCCTGAAAGGTGGAAAGGAGATGAGGATGGATGTTCTAGTGATGGAAAATCTTCTGTTTGAACGTCATGTGACAAGATTGTATGATTTAAAGGGCTCTACAAGATCAAGATATAACCCTGACTCAAATGGTAGCAATAAAGTACTTCTTGATCAGAACTTACTTGAAGCCATGCCAACCTCCCCTATTTTTGTGGGGAACAAGGCAAAGCGGCTGCTAGAGAGAGCTGTCTGGAACGATACTGCATTCCTTGCTGTGAGTATAAATCGTGTGCTTACTGCTTTGTGCTTACAGATTGACATTCGTTCGTTCTACTAGATATTATGACTCTGCTTTTATGAGCATTTTCACTTACCATCAGAAGACATTCTAGTTTATGTCTAGATCAAGCAAATCCATGCACAGTACATATAATGCGTTAATAAAAATAGTACAAATCATGCTAGGGAAGTGTGATATATCTGGCATCTAAGTGTTGGTGTAATTTACCTATCTAATTAGTATCTGATTTTACATAAACGGGGAAGTCCAAATCTGATTAGCATCTGATTTTACCTAACCAGGAATTCCAAATCCGATTAGGTGTTTAGTATCTGATTTTACCTAAACAGGAAATCCAACTAATACTGATTACATTTATAAGGTACTGTTTAGGTGGGGGCTTCGTTCAGTAGAGGTTAGATTGTTTTGGTTAGTTTGGATGCTTATGTTTGGTAGGTTTGTTTCTTTAAGTTACTCCCTCCATTCAACAATATAAGTATTTCTAGGTTGTTTGGCAGAGCTTAAGGTTGAGAAGAAAAAAACTTTAGTGCCTCTTATTAAATGAGGGATGAATTGGGGTGGGTGGGTAGTTAGGGATAAGGTCGGAAGAAATGCTTATATTCTTGGACAAAATTCAAATGCTTGTATTGTTGGACGGAGGGAGTAGATATTATTTTTAAGGGGTCAAATCAAATCATCCTTATAGAAGGCGATTGAATAAACAAATTTCTAGTCTTCCCTCTTTCAAGTTTCAACTGATCCTAGAGTCTGCCACGGTGTGCGAAGACCCCTGCCGGCAGCTAGATGAAGGCAGTTGCACTACCCTAGGTTCTTGGACCCAATGCAACCAGTTCCAAAAACAAAGGGGGCTTGGAGCCTTGGACCAGCAGTGCAATTTTTTATGCAGATGAATATTGTGCGAAACAAATCAAAAGGTTAGCATTGATGCGATATGTCGATGTTTGCTTACAGTTGGTGGTGCCCCTATCTTTGAGAGTTTTCTCCTTACTATTATTAATATATGCTGTTGTTTGATAATTCCTGCTGAGTTTATATAAATGCATGCTATTGATCTTACAATTTATCAGTGCAACTTTTGACATAAATATTTGGCAACTTTGCTGCAGTCCATAGATGTAATGGATTACTCTTTACTTGTTGGTGTTGATGAGAAGAAGCATGAGCTTGTGATGGGCATCATAGATTTTATGAGGCAGTATACATGGGACAAACATCTAGAGACATGGGTGAAAACTTCAGGAATATTGGGCGGACCAAAGAATGTTGCGCCAACAGTAATATCACCAAAGCAGTACAAGAAGCGGTTTAGGAAAGCCATGTCGACTTACTTTCTTGTTGTTCCAGATCAGTGGTCACCTCCAGCAGTAGTCCCCAGCAAGCAAGTGGCTGAGAGCAACCAAGATAACGCTTAAGTTGTCTCGACGGGTCATGAAACATGTGAACCTTTAAAATGCAGGGAAGTATTTGTTAAATAACTCATTTTTTTGAGTGACGTATATAGATATTGATTCAATACAGTTTTGCTCATTGTATTGGGTAGCGCTATTTATATGGTGCCCTTTTGAATCCTTATTTATTGGGAAGATCAAGTGTACAAATGTTAGCTGAAGTATTTTGATGCTCTAGATAGAATTCAATCAGTGTTGTCTAGGATTGTATAGATATTTCTGCGCATCATCTAGATGAGTAAGCGCACTGAAATATAATACCAGTGTATAAAAAAAATAGAAATATTCCTTTTTGCTGTTGCAAATAATTTGTGTCCTCTCCTGTTTATTCGTTTTTAACATATGATAATAAA
Source organism: Oryza meyeriana var. granulata (assembly GCA_003991445.1). Classification (NCBI taxonomy): domain Eukaryota; kingdom Viridiplantae; phylum Streptophyta; class Magnoliopsida; order Poales; family Poaceae; genus Oryza; species Oryza meyeriana. The sequence continues at coordinate 50,983 of RYFJ01000328.1, forward strand.
TATATATGGTGGGTAGGTCCCGCATACCTTGCTATTGAGCAGCGAATGGAATATGTAATTCTATGTATTTGGGCCATCATTATCTTGAAAAAAAAATGTATTTGGGCCATGAAGAGCATGCTTTGTTGGTTGCTATGTAGTGCCTCTGTTTAGGAATATCTAATTTGATGAATTGATTGTTTTGGTGATCAATACAAGGATTGCACGTGGATATGTCAAGGATTTCGATTGTGCCTTATTTATTTTCATCAAATGCATTATTTATTAACACACAAAGTATTATTTCATCTCTTCAAGAAAATTATGGGGGTACTAATTGGCTAATTTTGCTACGTAACATCGTTAACTAGAGAAATGATCCCACTAAAATATGGAGTAATGTAGGAGTAATATTTTCTTATCAGGCTTGACCACTGGTCTGGGAGTCGCAGCTGGCAATGCCGCATTATCCCAGATAAGCCACGATGAAATCGATTGGACGAAGGAAGAAGACAGATGCATCCGGCCAGAATTTACCCGAGACCAAGAAAGATAGATGGAGCCTGCAGCAGGCAGTAGTAGCATCTCCTGCTCGCACTGAAACTCTGCAAAGGAAAAGACGAAGAAAAAGAAAAGGGAAGACGAACCGCAGCAGCTTAGCTAGCTGCAGCCCCATGCACGCACATATGTACTGTGTACTGCACAAATTTATTTTTTTACTATTTAATTTAAATAGTAAAAATTAAATATTTATTCTTGGCAGCAAGATATGGTGCAAATTAAAGCGACTGGCCAAATTAGAGCCTTTTCTGCTTCCTCAATCCTCTCCCGCCTTCCTGCTACCGGAGATAGTATCACGTAAGACATGATAATTGGACAAACACTTATCATTTGGTTTCTACACGACTTGTCCTATGATTTTGAAGGCCCTTTTGATTTATAGGAAGAATATACAAAACTTGGAGGATTTCAATCCTATATGAAAAATTCCTAAAAATGCCTTTGAAATAAAGGATTGAATCCTATATTTTCCTTTGAAATTCTCATAGAATAGACAATCCTTCAAAGAATTTGGAGAAAAATAACAATGAGGTCATACCTCATGGTTTCTATCCTTTGCCTCTAGCAATCTTACTTGATTCTTGTGTTTTTTCTATTTATGTGTTTTGATTTTCCTGCGTTTTAAAGGGGCATGCCATTTTATTCGTACGTTTTTTTTCTTTTATGCGTTTTTATAATTCTACATTTCAAAAGTGGCATACGATCTCCTGCATGAAAATCGACTATGAGAAGAAAAACCGAACCTTATTTATTTCATAACCACAAGTGTCGTCTTGTTCGTCCCCTTGAAAGCCTATGACTGCATATTTATATATTGTATCAAAGCCTCGTGGGAGTATATGTAATGGGTTGTTTGATTTGAGGAAGTAAATTATTTAGATTGATGGTTCATTATGGGATCATTTTTCGAATTTGATGGAACGACTTCATCACTTTTTTTTCCACTTAATATATTTTTTAAAGATAATGGAAGCTTTATTGATATTAGCCAATTACATCAAGGTGATATAATCATACTAAGAACATCCTCAGCCTCTTCATAACTAAAATGCACATAGCCAAAAACTTACACCCACACACTAGTTTCATCCAAATTAAGGTAATATAGGAAATAATTATGTACCATCAATCCGTAGACTAAATCACCACCCATGCTTCCGGATAAAATACTCCCTGACCACCGACTCCAATTGTTGACATGCCACTGCAACAAAATCCCGTAGTCCTGGCTTCTAGAGGGTAGCCCAGGTACGGAGCCAATAAGTAATTAAGGAAGTAACTTGCAAAGGAGAGCATATTATTCTTTATTAAGGATCACCTCATTCCTATATAACCATAACGACCAACAAAAAGCAGTCGCTCCTAATAGGACAAGAGATCTCGATTCTTTAGAAACTCGTATGAGCCATCCTCCAAACATATGTGAAAATATTTGTTACGTAGCATCTGTTGTGAGCAACTTGTATAGCCATTTACTCAGCTATGCAGTGTTCTTTACCTCCAAATCATGAATTCCCTTAATCCCCTTAATCTCTGGGTCAGCACATTATATTCCACTTAACAAATCGATACCTTTTTTTTTTGGCCATCACTCTGCCAAAAAAAAAAAACCTAGATCAAAAGTAGTCAAGTTTATTGATTACTCATTTTGGTATGGCAAAAAATTGACATAATGTACATTGGCAGGCTGCTAAGTATTGAATTGATTAGTATGAGCCGTCCTAAAACACCGTATACCGTTTTAAAACACCTTCCCAATCCGAATTTCTTAATTTCCTATAATGTATAGAGATACCAAGATACCGAATTGGGAACTCGTCCATAGTACCGTCGAAAGGTTCAGTGCATTGATTTTTAAAGTCTTGTACTTCTCCAAAGTAAAACAATTCACTTTTATGGAAATTGATTTTAAGACCCGATAAATGTTCAAAAGCACAAAGCAAGAGCCTCATGTTATGAGCCTTCTCTAAATCGTTTTCCATAAAGAGAACGGTATAAGACTACTACTTCAGGTGATAATGGACAATCTCCTACCATTTCTTAGAATCAAACAACTTATTTAGATCAAATGGTCAGTTTTTTTAAGGATGATGATTACATCTCTCATCTCCGGCCTTTGCATGTCGGATGTACACACCCATAAAGTTTGAGTTAAAAAAAATAGTCTCAATAAGGAACAAAACTCCCTATGAGATGAAATAAGCTAACCATGCACTAATTAGGAGCATATAAAGCACTAAGTAAAAACATATTAAGTATAAGGCTCTGATTAGTCGAGGTACGGTTGGTCAGTCATAGAAAAATAAACGAAGCAATTAAAAATGATTTATGGGTAAAACCTTTTGAATCTATATTATACCAATGCCAGTGAATAGACTACAATGAAAAACTCTAAAATTATATCTCAAAATTTAAAATTTAGTTGTGGCCGATAAGCTAACAGATAGATAATAAGATATTTTTGTACTTCAGGGAGTCCGGGAGTAGTCGCTAAAGTACTACCGGTAGATAACAACTAATGGTCGATTAACCATCTTATTCGTGAAACAAATAGTACTAAGTTGTTGCTCAGCGCGCGTACTGTAAACATGGTGACAGGAAAACGAAAGACGACCTCACCGGTGGCTGAGATTCCGCTGCCAGTGAATTTGAGTGAGTAGCAGCAGTAATCGTGCAAGAGCAGCAACTCGGTATTACTCTGGTAAATACGGAGTAGTAGTCCAAGTACACAAACACTGTGCAGAATCTTGTCACGGGGTATGACTTTGCTACAGTACGTATGCACCAAAGCATTGTACACTAGCCGTAGGCGTAGCTGCTGCATCTCGTCGTCGTTGTGCAGAGCATCGGGGGACCCGGGCCCTGCCTATGTGTATGTCGTCCCCCATTTGACTTGCGTAAAGCAAAAGCATCCATGGAAGGGACAGCCCCAGGCAGGACGCACACAGGCAGTTGTCTTGGCCGTTTGCAATGGAGAGAGAGAGAGAGAGTCACACACACACACACTGGCAGTGGCAGAGGTAGCAGAGGAGGAGGAGGAGGAGGAGGAGCTAATCTACAGAGAGAGACAGAGAGGAGGAGAGATTCCACCTACGAGGACGGACGGAGGAAGATGAGAGACAGCAATCCGATCCGAACGAACGGAGGAGGTCTGGAGAGAGAGAGAGAGAGGGACCGGGTGTTTTGCTTTTGCTTTTGCTTTTGGCTTTGCCTTTGCGGCGAGTATACTACTGCTAGTCGTCCTTCCTTCCTCTGCTACTTTTGCTTCTACTACTACTCACCATGGTCAGCCACGGAGGATGGACACTAGCAACGCCTCTGTATTATAGTGGAGTACTATTATTCTATTCGATTCTCTCTCGCCTTTGACATGCAATGCAAGCACGCGCGAATCACGATGTTGCAGCTGCTGCATGCCACCACCACGCCCACCCCGGGCCCCTGCTCCTGCATTTTGGACGACTATTTCCTTCCCTCGCCTCCCTTTTCCGATTTTTTGCTCCCTAGCTAGTAGATCCATCCATCGGTCCGGTAAAATGGTAAATCCAATCGTCGATTACACCAATTATAATACCTGTGTGTTATGGATAGTTTGAAGATGAGGAAAAAGAGAAGAAAAAGAAGATCACGTAAAATAAGATGAGCTATTAGTACATGATTAATTGAGTATTAATTATTTTAAACTTAAAAAATAGATTAATATGATTTTTTTAAAAAAACTTTTATATAAAAAAATTTTATAAAGAACGTACCGTTTAACAGTTTGGAAAACGAGAGAGTTTTCTCTCTCTACCCCTTGATTTGAACGGTGTCTGTTTTAAACTATGGCATGTTTAGCACAGCTCCAGATCTAAGATTTTATAAAGTTGGTTACTCCTAACTCTAGAAAACGGAGGATTAGATATATGACTACGTTAATAACATTCAGATGAATCATATTGTTTCTTATTTAGATAAAATATAAAATTTTAAATCACTATTATTTAATATACAAACTCTAAATCCTGCATGAATCTAGGATCTGGAGTTACGCAAACATAGCCTATATGTAGTGCAACTCTGTAAATCGTCTTGTTTTTACTTTATTTGGTTTTGCTAGCGTTTTTAGCCGAAGGTAAGAATGATTTTCGTAGTAATGACTGGCCATGTCTATAACGTAAATTTATGTTTCTGCTGCCTCGTAATTAAGTCTCAAGCCTCCAAATAGCGTCATCACTCGAATTCTCTCTATATGGATCAATACACGGTCAATTCAAAGTTGTAGATGATGAGAACTCAAGAGCTAATAATAAGCTGTGTACCTCTCGCGCTGGAGAACGGACAATATATAGGACTATTAATATTTATACGTACGAGCTGTCGAGCTGCATGTGCGATGCCCGGAAAAAAAAAAAGAAATTGAAGAATAGAAGAAGGAAAGATCAATCAGTGAGTAAAATTTACCATACACAATATCGACCTTGGATCGCCGGTTGGTTGCTTCGTTGCTGCCTATGCAAATAAATACGTGCAAAAAAGCCAGATATATGCATGCTTGTCCCCGCAATTAATTACATTCTTGGCTCCACCACGTACAGTGGCCGTACAAACAGTAGGTAGGTAGGGTACGTACGCGCAGTCCATGCTTGTACGTCAGAAAACTACCCTTTTACTTCGTCCACTCTACATTTTCATACCATATCCTTCTCAATTCTAAAATATGGTATCTCTAAAACTTAAGATTTATTTTAAAATATAATTATTTATAGCTCTTTAATGTTATTATGTCTATTATACTTTTACCAAACACTTCATAACCTCTGATCACCATAGTTCACTTAAGTCCTCTTTGTATTAATGAAGAATAATATGGTCTTTTCATCTCATTTTTAATTTCTCTAAAATAACTTAAAAATAAATATATTTTACGACCGAGTGGATAGCAGCATTAACAATAGAGTAAACTTTGCATATCTACGGCGTTGAATGAATCGAGTAAAGGAAAATCTCGTACATATAATACACGCCTGCAGGATTGTACAGTAGTAAAACAGGGACAATCTGCTTGCACGTCTCGGCCAAAAGCAAAAGTTGCAGCACCTACTAGCTAGCAGGGTCGTCGAGATTAGGTTTAGAACATAGTAGTACTAGGAGTAGATCGTTAGATTAAGTAGCAGCGACATGCATGGGGAGACGACAAGCAAAATTAAAGACGGTGGTGCACTAGAGATCGGCATGCATGCTGATGCTGTGTTTCCTCCAAGCCTTTTGACACCGCATGCCTTGCCATGCCACTTGTATTTTAGTATTGGTGGTCGCCTTGGAATTCGTGCAGATTCCTGCCAGCGGAGGTCAAACCCCTCTCCGTCATTCATCTTTTGTTTCTTGCTATCCATCTGCATGCGAGACCATTCACTGTGTACCGACGTAGCGAGTGACTCCGTCTTCTCATATCGGTACAAAGGCTCTAGCCCAGTAGAGGTCATGCCCTCATCAGGCTCCTCGTGCTCTCTATAGGGTACGATTGCCCCGGCAGAACGAGGCCACAGCGTGAGCCGCGTGTAGGAGGATGTTGTCACGTGTGTGGCCTAGCATGCAAGAGAGAGAGAGAAAAGAGCGGTTGTCGAGGATGATACCATTGCTGATAAGCTCCATGTCTGTTGCCACCGTCTTGTGTCTGGTCAGATCCTTGTCGGCCGCGCCACCGCGATCTGCGCCAGCCCACTGCTCCTCTGGCGGCAGTGGAAAAGAGCCACCGTCGTCATGTGGACTTGTTGGGGAGGACTCCAAAAGCCACCGTCATTGCGTGAGCTCTAGAGCCCCTCCGTCGCGTCCTCGGTGTTGGGTGGGTTTAGACTCAAGTAGAGCCCGCTACTACCGCCATCGTTGCTGAGCTCGTCGGTTGGAGGGTGGTGCGGGCAGCAATCTGGAGGAGAAAGAGACAGTGGCGGCGATGGCGGTAGAAAGGGAAGAGGGGAGAAGCGCCATCGGCGGCCAGAGAGGGTGGAAGCGAGCGAGAGAGATTTAGGGGAGGAGGAGGAGAGCCGGCGGGGTGAATCCGGTGATTCGGTGAGGCTGTCGGTGGAAAGGGAAGGAGTGGATTTATATTTAGTTTTTGGTTTGTGTTTTCAGCGTAAAAATTTGGATCTACATGTAATTAGAAAAAGATAAGGACTAAAATAGAAAATATAAAGGGCTAACATGATAATTTGTAGCCACTACTTGAGGCCACTTGCATTGTGTAAGAAAAAAAATTTAGACATGTGGTCTTCGTGGCAGTCGAAACCACTCCTAGGGAGCGTCCTGCATCGTAAATGCCCTAATAGTACTTACTATGGAGTAGTACTAGGACGAGTCCATATTCCATTGTCAAAATATTTACTGCTTGTATTACGGTGTTAATTGTTAGATGCAAGCACGTATAATAGCTTTTGTTCGTCAACTATACTTACTATAGAGTATCTATACTACTTAAAAACAGAGTCGTCCTTCCTCACTTCTACTCTCTTTGTCACTTGCATGAAGGGTAATAATCGTCTTCCCTAAAAAATGAGAAAAAAAGGGTTGGTTAATGAAAAAACCAGTTGCTCTATCCATACTCTAGGTTCATCCCCATTGTATGACCCATACAACTATCTCAGTTGTATGGACCCTTGTAATGACAACATGTTACTAGTATGAAAAAAGGCAGTGTTCTGCCATTCTATCCATTTACAAAAATTTGTTATTAGTGACCATTGAACGAATAACTCTAATAAGCTTCCCTGGGAATGGAGGAATTTTTAAAATTTTAAAAAATTGAACTAATTCATGTGAAATTTTCTATGTTTCAAAGAAACCCTAAATGTGGAATAGTGATGAGGCATTTCTACTATGAACCTAATACCGTGCCATCATAATTATCAGTGTAGTGAATATGGCAATACCTTAATACATGGCACGTAACACTGCAGAAATATCAATAGGCGAGTGTGGTACAGAAGGTGAGACCGGGTATAGAAAGTTACACTTAAGGAAGGAAAATACTTCGCTATGAAGGAAATCTATTCCGACCTGGAATGAAAGGACTTGCCTGCCCGTATCTTACTGGGGCCCCGAGTTCTACTTGCAGAGGAGTTTTCCGCGAAAAAATACAAGAACCTCTTAAGGAGAGAACATCGAATTCATAAGCCTACAGATAAGATGGCAGCAAGCCTACGGGTGCTAAGTCGTATATTGTCTTGCCGAGATTAGTTGGTAGTTATATTAGATAGTTTATTATCCATCTTGTACTTGGTGTATACATCTCTCATCATATAAATAAGAGTAGGCTATATCAAAAGGCGGGGGTCCGAACATATAAAAAATCCTGTGTACTGCCCTCTTTTACAAGCTTTAGGCGAATATGTTGGTACCAAATGACCCCTACGTCCCTCAAATCACCTAGTAGGCCTAACCCATTGATAAAATTAGAAGATGAGTCACACAAGCTATTTATAGACGCATACTGTGCTGATGAATTTGTTTATAAGGCTATATTGTAATCAACTTGTTTTTATGTACAACAACAAAGATATTGATTAAAGTTAATTTAATGATAGTTCCAAAATGAAAAATCAGTAACTTTCGATACAATGTTAAACTTACAATAATTTTATTTTATTTATTTTTATTAAATAATTTCGAATTTCATGGTTCCTAAATGCATATATGTTGTACTTGGTGTAGTCCTAAATTATTTTCATGACTTAATAATTCTGATTCGAAATAGACTCAATAGATGTATTTGAAGTCTCAGCCCTAGTTTAATAATTCTAAAATTCAAAATTATCATTATAGGATTGTATCTAACTGGAATCTTTTTTAATGTAAACTTGAATTTATTCACTATTTTTAAGGTACATATTAATTAGCCTTGAGTTAATTACATGTTTTCTCTCTCACTTCATGTAACTACAAACCCGAGAGATCTGTCGATTCATTCCAACACCTGCATGTTAAGTGGTTAAGAACAAATACTTGTAATGAATATGCCTAATTACTACTCTTGACAATATAACTATATATGATATATAAAAGATGAATTTTATTTTATTCTTCCATGCTTTTTAGTGAGCTTATTATCCTCAACCTAGAACGACCTACCTAAACATGCTATTTTTAATTCTCATTATCTTATTATCTATTAATAGGAGTATTTTAGATATTTTATCTTAATCTTTAATTTTTAAAATACTTTTAATTAATTATATTTTGAGATAGAAAGATTACTTAACATAACAGTGTTCATCAGTGCAAGTACCAGCAGCCCAAATAAAGTATGCCCTCACAGTTAAAAATTACTGGCAATCCATTCGTTAAGTTTTTTTTTTTAAGGCAGCAAAGGAGAGGAGAGCGGCAGGTCACACGTGGAACGATGCAGGCAGGGGGCATCTAGATTTGCTACGAGCCAAACGCTGCGCTTCGCTTTTGTGCTGGTTGTGCGTGCGTCTCACCGCATTTTTAAGCAACGCTTCGCGGTCTTCCATCAAGTCTATTTTACTATAGTAGTGTCAAAACAATGTTCAAAAACTCGCGCAAGCTAGCTTGACCATATCTACATCACTATATTTGACTGTAACTGCATCGTAAGTACAAATCCACGGTTTGAACAATTGGATTTACATCTAAAATCTCATAACGAAACTATTGTTGCATTTAATTTGATCGGTGATTTTCACCAAAATTTCAAAGAGTTATTTTCAATATTCTCAAAATTGAAGTTCCTTTGCTATTCAATTTTTTTGAGATGCTCTTTGAAATTCGGCACTATACTACCATGTTCGAGCACTGCACTTGAATGCGATGGTGTAATACTAGATCATTCGAGGGCTCCTTCATAATACTTCCTCCGTTCTTATTTATTTTTCAAAAACGTATGATAGATTATATTTCATAATAGGATATATCTACAATCATATTGCTACAAGAGATACAAACAAAAGATATGTCAAAATAAAAGGTGAAGAGGCTCCACATCTTCTTGGAATATTGCAAGAGATGTAATCTGATGAGCCAGCCACAACGTTGGCCAACTCTGAAACATGTAAAAGCATATAAACGAGTATCCGCCACCATCTTTTTCCTCCAAAATAATGGCAAATCGATGCCACCAAACAAGTTGGCCGCCTTTGCACAATTCGCCTCTGCTCTCGATAAAAACAAGTCAGAATCAATTGGCAAGGGGCCACCGATTACGAGAATTGCTTAAATAGTCCCAATCAAATCCTCTTCCAGTGGAAGAGCAGATAGCTACTATTTATACTGGAACGAGAGGATATCTTAATTCCTTAAAAATTGGATAGGTAAAGAAATTTCTAGATGAGTTACATAAACACCTAAAAGATACTGAACCTCAATTCCAAAATCAACTAGACCCCAAAATTGTCCCATCAATTTGATCATCAACAACTCGATAGACAATCCGAATACTCTATGTACAGATAAGAGAATCCTAGGCCATATTTGGCTAGGTTTTCTATCTTGTAATCCTTACCCCTCGTCTTATATAAGACGGGTATGGAGCCCACACAGGGAAATAACTCATACATAAGCAAAACAATTCACCACAAACATGAGTAGAGGCCTAAACCTGTCTAAATTTTTGTCTTTCGAATCCATCCAGCTTTAGATCCAACGTATAGCCCCTACATCTCTATTTCTAATATACAACATCGACATGTCTGATCTTCTACATCCAATGGCCCAAAGCGCACAATGCTTCTCTGGTGAAATTGTTCGTACTTACCGTGAGATAATTCATGCTAACCATCCACATTAGTATCTTTCCAAACTAGGCGGGGATGCTAGAAATTTGGCTCACAAAATTGGCAACAATCTGAATATAGCATATGAGTAACAAATGCTCTATTATGGCGTATTGAAATATTAAATGCTATTTTAATCCATCAAAACCAACGGGTATAAAAAAACTCATCTTATACTATAATGTAGCAACTTGAGCATCGTGCATGCTGCTTTCTGGCCATTCGATCCTCTAGATCCAATTGCCCAGATCGCTCCTACGCTCCTCTGGTGCTATCATTTGTACTTATCATGAAACTATTCGTGCCTAGCATGCACATTAGAACTCTTTCTAAACTCAGCTATGCATGCTAGAAACTAGGTTCACTAAATTGGCAACTCTGAATATATCAAGTGAGTAATAAATGTTCTATTATGGCATATTGAAATATTAAATTCTATTGAAATCCATAAAAACCATAAGGTCTAAAAAACTCATCTATATTGTAATGTAGCAACTTGGACACATAAGTTGTTTTTTTGTCTATCCGATCCTCTAGATCCAATGACCCATATCACTCCCATGCTTCTCTGATGCAATCATTTGTACTTATCATGAAACCATTCACGCTTATCATGCACATTATTACTCTTTTTAAACTCCGCCGTGAATGCTAGAAGTTAGGCTCACTAAATTGGCAACAATCTGAATATATCAAGTGAGGAATAAATGTTCTATTATGGCATATTTCTATAGTATAATGTAGAAACTTGGACGCACAGGTTGTTTTCTGTCTGACCGATCCTCTAGATCTAGTGGCCTCCTCTCGTGAAATCATTTGTACTTGTCATGAAACCACTTGCGCTTAGCATGCATATTAGTACTGTTTCTAAACTTAGCCGTGCATGCTAGAAGTTAGGTCCACTAAATTCGCAACAATATGAATATATCAAGTGAGGAATAAATGTTCTATTATGGCATATTGAAATATTAAATGTTGTTTTAATCCATGAAAACTAAAATGTATAAAAAAAACTCATCTATAGCATAATGTAGCAACTTGGACGTACACATTGTTTTCTATCCGTCTGATCTTCTCTATCCAATGGCACACATCACTCCCACACTCCTCTAGTGCAATTATTTGTACTTATGATGAAATCATTCGTGCTTACCATGCACATTAGTACTCTTTCTAAACTCAGCCGTGCATGCTAGAGGTTAGGCTCACTAAATTATCAACAATCTGAATAAAATCAAGTGAGTAATAAATGTTCTATTATGGCATATTGAAATACCAAATGTTATTTTAATCCATTGAAACCAAAATGTATAAAAATAATTTATCTATTCTATAATATAGCAACTCGGACGAACACTTAGTTTTTTGACCATTGGATCCTCTACAACCAATGGCCCAGATCGCTCATATGCTTTTCTGGTGCAATCATTAATATTTATCATGAAACCATTCGCGCTTAGCATGGATATTAGTACTCTTTCTGAACATCGCCGTGCATGCTAGAAATTAGGCTCACTAAATTGGCAACAATGTGAATATAGCATGTGAGCATTCTATTATGGCATATTCAAATATTAAATGCTATTTTAATCCATGAAAACCAAAAAGTATAAAATAACTAAAAATTCAAAAGTCTAGAAATCTGAAATCATGATTTTAAATCACAAATTTCATCAATCTAGCATGCAAGCAATCATGATTGAAACCTCAAATTTCAAAATTCTAAAATAGAAATTAAAAATGGTTTATATATACGAATTGCTTGTAGTTTCATCGATTAAATTAAAAGAAATATAATTTGATATTGTAAATTGGAATACGTAATTACTATATATATAAATATGAATATTTAAAAACATAGCAAGTGAGATTCTATCATTAATTACTTGCCTTAGGGTGATTAAGTTTATAAGTAGCTATTAAAATAGTACATTTTCCCTTATGTGATAATTAAAATATCAACAGTTAGATCACTGTTGAAATGAATAACCTAAACCATCTGAGAGTACCAGCAAAAAACCCATACCATATATACAATGCTGCAACATGCCAAAATTATCTAACAGAATGTTCTGGTATGTCAGATGTACATCAAAGCGCTCACGGCTACTTTTGAGTTGTGTGAACTTTGCATATTAAGCAATACACTGATATTTTTATGAGAGGTATCTCAGATTTTGTCACACTTGATATGATACTTGACCCCATCTTAAAGTATTTTCAATTCATGAGTTATAAAGAAGTGTTGCAGCAACAATTTGCAAGCAAATTATGAGAATTATTCTTAAGAGGATTCCATGTTTTCCACTCAAAATTACTGTATTTTCTTATATGCCGCTCAAAATTTGCCACTCAAAGTTTCCCCATTTTTGCCATCTCTTTTTTGCCACTCGAAATATGAGCTATTAACATGAGGAAGTTGTCACTTGAACTTCTATTTTTGTTTGATATAATAAATGATTAACTATTCTTATCAAAATTTTCATGGCATCATATTTTAACTTTTCGTTCCTCTTCCCTAGCCCTTTTCATTCATGCTAGCCCTTTTCACTCCTGTGCAAATTTATATAATGTGCTTTGGGTCACTTTGTACGAATTGATAATTGGAGTATTACCCTGGGTCTCATCAGATCGCACAACATATATACTTGCTAAACTTTTCGCTAATTTTGACAAATATGTAATGCAATATAGGTGTATTGTACGTACACGATTACTTAGTAACTTTAAATTGTTAAATTATAATAAAGTAAAGCTATATGGTTTTATGTGTTTGGTAACGTGCTTTGATAAAACAAGTATATTTTTAAAAATTGTAACATAAAAAAGGGTAACGGAATTGCTATTCCACCGTCTCAAGAAAACCGTGGTTTTTTTGGAGTGGTTGAAGTTAATGGAATTGCTATTCTATTGTCGCAAGAAAATTGGAGGGGAAACTTTTGAACCGGGATTTAAAATCATGATGCCAGGACGAGGAGGGATTGTTCCCACCCACTCCGCTACTCCGATGTTTTCGATTTAAATCGTAATTATATTTCACTTATAAGTACTATAGTTACCGTATAGTTATAATATAGTATAATTATACTATAGTTATTGCGTAATTATATTTAAAGGTTTCCTCCCAAAAGACTTGTGAATGTTTTTAGACAGACCCAAAGTTAAATGTGAATCGTCTCTAGTGACAGATACTATTAATTGTGAACAGCGAGGGTAGTTAATTTTTGTGACTCTTTTTTTTCTTTTCTAAAAGTCCTTCATTTCGAAGGATGCTTGACCTTGATCGTACATCCAACGGGGCAGAAAACAATATCTGCGACCTCGAATTCCTGGAAATACTTGTATTCGTTGGTGCTGGGTCGACATGCAGCTTTATTTATACTAGCCGTACGGGCGTGCGTGCGCGCGTACGGGATCGGCGGCGTCGTCGTCGTCGGTGCAGGTATAAATAGCGGAGCCAGGCTGCCTTTCACTTCACAGTGGCACTGAGTGGCTCTCCCTCTCTCTCCCCTCGCGTGTCAACGCCAACAAAAAGACCTTCTTCTTCCTCCTCCTCGTCTAGTCCATCGACGCGACAGAGGCGCAACAAGGGCAAGAACTCAGCGAGCGACCTTGAGGAGGAGGTATGGCAGCTTCCAGTTCTTGTTCCCCTTCTCTGTCCCAGGAACCAATTCTTGGGATTCATGCCCACACGTCAATTTCCTCTCTTGATTCGGTCTGTGGAAGGCAAAGATTCCCCTGTTGCTTGGAGTTTTGATTAGCTGTCTCCCTATATCTGCTCGAATTCTTGTTGCTGCTGGCCAAATCGCTGATTGGCTTGTCCTGTTTGATCCCGGATGCAGAGATCGATCTTGCAGTTGAATGGAGTTGAGCGTGGAGGCGTCCATGACGGCGGCGAGCGGCGGCAGGAAGCGCAGGTGCCCGCCGCGCGGGCTGGGGGATCTCCACGACGACGTGCTGGAGCGCGTCCTGGCGCGGCTCCCGCCGGTCAGCTTCTTCCGCCTCCGCGCGGTCTGCCGCCGCTGGCGCGCTGCCGCCGCGTCGCCGACGTTTCTCGACGCCTGCGGGCGTGTCCCGTCGCGGGACCCCTGGTTCCTCATGCTCTCCGACCGCCCCCACCCGCCGCTCGCCTTCGACGCCGCCGAGAGCTCCTGGAACCCCTGCCGCGCTGCGCCGGGCCCGGCGGCCGTGCCGGTGGCTTCCTCGGGCGGCCTCGTCCTCTACCGCGCGCCGGACACGGGCGCGCTCGTCGTCGCTAACCCGCTCACCGGCGCCACCCGCGCTCTCCCCTCGCCGCCGCCGCCGCAGGGGCACGGCGCGCCGCAGCTCCACGCCATTGCCATGTACGGCTCCCCCTACCGCGTGGCGCTCTTCACGGGCGAGCTCCCTCACCTGTTCATGGCGCTGTTCGACTCGTCCAGGGACTCGTGGGAGGGCCCCGTCGCGCTCTCCCGGAGGTCCGAGGCCGTGCTCCCTGACGCGCCGCCCCATGGCGGCGCCAGCGCCGGCGCGGACGACACAGTCTACTTCCTGAGCAAGTCCGGCGACGTGGTGGCCACCAACATGCAGCGCAGCGCGTCGAAGCAGTACTCCTCGGTGGTCGCCCCGTCCGACGGCCGCGACGGCGAGGCCGTGGCCTACTTCCTGAGCCACTCCGGCACGGTCGTCGCCTGCGACACGGCGCGCCGCACGTTCGCCGAGCTCCCACGCATCCTCCCGGTCTACTTCGAGTACTCCATCGACGTCGTGGCCTGCAACGGCGCCGCCTACGCCGTCGTGCTGGCGGAGTATCTCGATACGGCGAGCCTGCGGGTGTGGGAGTTCGCCGGCGGCGCGTGGCGGCAGGTGGCCGCGATGCCGCCGGCCATGTCGCACGCCTTCTACGGCAAGAAGGCCGACATCAACTGCGTCGGGCACGGCGACCGCCTCATGGTGTGCGTGAGCTCCGGCGAGGCCAACGGCTGCTTCATGTGCGACGTGAGCAGCAACCAGTGGGAGGAGCTCCCCAAGTGCGTCAATGGCGATGGAGAGGTCAACGAGTTCTTGGCCGCCTTCTCCTTCGAGCCTAGGCTTGAGATTAGCGTCTAAGTGTGTGATTAGTTGTGTTAATTAATTAAGGAGCTATGTTTTGTTTTGCTCCTTGCTCGCTTGCTTGATTTCCTCTTGTGCATTATACATCTAGTGGCCACTGTTCCTTTTGAGTGATCTAATCAGTAAGAGATTTCAGATTGTTTCCTTCAATCGCCAGATCACAATTGCTAACAAGGTATATGTGCATTCCGTCGACCAGCTGACATTCGATGATTATGTGTACCATAAGACTGTAACAGAGGACGATATTAAGGTGGCGTTCCATATAACTTAAACACGCGTGATTAATTAAGTATTAACTATTAAAAATTTAAAAAATAGTTCTATTTAATTTTTTAATACTTCTACATATAAAGTTTTTTGTAAAAAAACATACCATTTTATGTTATAAAAAACGTATTAACCAAAACCAAGAGCTACAAACACATTAAGTGGGTGACCATCAACGCACAGACCATGCGTGAGTCACCAAGCAATCGGCAAACAACAGGCGATGGAAGTGGCTTGCAATACGAGTAGTAGCGTGCATTCCGCTCATCCTAATTAAGAGTGTGGACGAGGTCTTCATTGAGGACGAGAATATGAATTGATTTGGACTGTAAAAAAACAAAATTATGGAAACCAATTATGAAAAGCCAGGAGAGTGGGATTGCATCAGGAATGGAAGGAACAGAGCATCAAGGCATTTTTGGCAAATTCTTGATTTTGTTCTTGAGCATGGCATTTGCCAAGATGTCCCCTCTTTCTTTTGATTAAAATTGCTTAGTGGAACAGAGCATCTGATCCCACAGGCAGTATACCTATGTAAGCAGTTAGTTTTAGCCACTGGCAAGACTAGTCACAACACATCTTACAAAATGTGCATCAAAATTTCAAGATAAAAATTCTGCATGGAACAAGTTCTTTCTCTCTATCTTGTTTGCTAGATCTCATCTCATGTGCATGCTTCAGGCTGACCCAAGAATAGCAAAAAATAAAAGGAGAGGAATAAAGAGAGGAAAAAAAAAAACACACACACACACAGAGCACCATTGTAGGAAGTATAACTTTCTCCCTTTCTTTCCCACAAGTGCAATGCAAATGCATGCCACAAGCTAAGCGTAGCTTGCCCATGCAACAGCAAAAGTTGGGACCTTTGCTTTGGAAGGAGGCAGTGTGGCTTCCACTGAGGGAAAGAGACAGGCAGACATGAATGGAGGAGAGACAGGCAGAGAGATGCAGAGCTAACTAAAGCCACAGGCAGAATCAGTGTAGGGTATCATGCCATGTACTGCATGCTCCTATCTTCTTCTTCCTCCTCTTCTTCTCCTTCTTCTGTTCTGCAGTCGAAATGGAAAGCTAATGTGATGGTGCTGCTGCATTTGTGGTGAAGAGACAGAAAAATGGATGCATCAACCGTGCTAGCTTTGCAAGTGCCCTGAGCCTTTGAGAAGGATGGGCATGCGTGCGCATGTGTGTTGCTTTCTTTTTTATATATATTTTTAAGTTCTTTGCCTTTGATCTTTGCAGATGCATGCCGCTTTAGCGAGTGCAAACAAGGTACTTAAAAGCGTGCTTACCGCTTTAGTAGTTGCAGTGCAGCAGCAGCCAAAGAGTGACAAGCAGTAGCCTTCCTTCCTTTGGCATAACTAATAAAACCTCTTGCACAACAATTGCCGCTGAAAATCAAGTTCAGAACATGAGTACTGGTGCACAGATGCAGCCAATTAAGCTGCTTTCTCTCTTTAATTACTGTTGCTGCCATGACATACTGCAATATAATCTGGGCCTGTATTGCATGGTACTAACCAGCATGTAATTAACCGTGGTGATTAAGTAGATCTGAAGAAAGGTCGCTAGTGTTATTACAGCTACAGGTGGTGATGGGGGTAAGGGAGGAGGCAATGGCGCCTGTGCTGTGCCGGCGGCAAGATGATGGCGCCGGGCGGGGCCATGGCATGCGACGCCTGTTGGTGTTGGCGTTGGATCGAAAGGTTGGCAGGGGTGAAAATGATGGCGTCGGCGCGAGGGAATGAAATGATGGAGCGGTTGACACGGCGATAACAGAATTCCCTCGCAATCATCGCCATTTGCGACGCTTGTTTGGGATCATATCCTATCTACTAGTGCTACTATCCCCCATTTTCGCAGAGAGAAAGCTATCCTGTCCTCAACTTTTCGTGCGACGTGCTTAACGGTTTCGCAGAGCCATGTACTAATACTGTTAATTGTTCCCCGCAAAAAAAAAAACAAAACAAAATACTGTTAATTGCAATCTATACCAAATTCATTTCGATCTTGAGAATGCCGTTCTTACTGTCCGAGAAATTTTGTTTTTAAAATAAGTCTTTAAAAAGAGTTACTAGGATGTAAAAAAATGAAAAGGAGCAAGGAATAGATGGGGATCGCCTGCACCAGCTAATGTTTCAATTGTTCTTCTAGCAACTGCTACTGAAAGTCTGAAACGCAGTGGAGCAGTTGAGAGTTGATGTTCCGACAGCTGCGTGAGACAGCAGACGACGACGGGCCTGCGCTGCGTGATACTCCAGTAGAATCGAAAATACTGCAGAGCAGAGATGCAGGAGACATCTTTGGGCCCATTCCTTCCTTCGGCGCCATGGCATCGGCCTGCTGCTACCTGACTCTAATGACCGATTGGCTGGTGTGAATGTGACCAGTGTCTTCCCCAGCGAAGCTCGAAGCCTCACCGCCGTTCTAGCCCAGCAGGGGCTGCCTGATGCCTCGTCGCTAGGGAAGATCATTGGACATTGGACATAGCCATGACCAGAATTCGAAAAATCAGGCAATTCATGTTTAGCAAATCTGTAAAACCATACTTTAACCATTAAACATTTGAATTTTCTCAAAACACAAATTTATACTATAAACAACTTACGATAATGCTAGTTCACGGACGTCCGACGTGAGCCGAAGCATTGGACGCTCTCGACTCCTCGTCTCCTTACTCCTTCGGATGTCCTCCACTCCTTTCCGCCTTCTCCCTCTGTCTCCTCCCTCCTTCGTCCCTTTCTATTCTTTCCTTCCCCATCTCTTGGTGTCCCTTCTCATGCCTACAGTGACGTTCAGACTTCAACATGGATCTAGATAAGGTGATGATAGGGTTGTGTGGAAGAGATCGAGGCGGCCATCGAAGGATGCAAGGATGAGCGGCGATGGCTTGACGAACCGAATGAAGGCGTCAAGCTCTAGATCCGACATGTGTCTCCGCCACCATGCCGTTTTCATGCTGCAGTTCTAGATGCACTGACCTCGGCGGCCGAATGGAGTGGATCCAGATGCCGTCAAGCCATGGGTGGCAAAGGTGGAGACGGGGAGTTGACGGGGCCAGAGCTCGGCGAGGATGGCCAGCGCCCCAGAGGTGCGGAGGGGCTGTCCTCCAGCGCGTGGTGCAGAGGTGGAGACTGCTGCTAGGGCATGTTACAATCTATTATTTCATCTTATTTCACTTTGTTATATTCGAGTATTTCACCCTTTTTTATCGGGATGTTTCATATAGTGTGTACTGTGTTTTTTTATGTTGCATATAGTATGGTCTTGATATCGTAATCAACAATTTTTCAATCTTACATCTGGTTGATACAGTTTTGCTAACCGGTGAAACATTTTTTATTGAGTAATGAAACATCTAAAACATTTTTTATTGAAACATTTTTTGTTAAAAGGTGAAACATCTGAAATATTTTTTTATATATGGTGAAAGACCGTCCGATAATTTGCTAGGGATCGGACGTTCGATCCCTAGTCGCGTCCAACAACATACATGCATTATAAGTCAAAGATTTTGTGCAAATCCGGGATAAAAAAGGCATCTGGTACCCTCGGCTCAAATATGTCACGAGGGGTAACTTCGTCTTCATAAATATATAGTACCGTTCGATAATTTGCTAGGGATCGGACGTTCGATCCCTAGTCGCGTCCAACAACATATATGCATTATAAGTCAAGGATTTTGTGCAAATCCGGGATAAAAAAGGCATCTGGTACCCTCGGCTCAAATATGTCACGAGGGGTAACTTCGTCTTCATAAATATATAGTTTTCGCGTCCAACAACATATATGCGTAAGTCAAGGATTTTGTGCAAATCTGGGATAAAAAAGGCATTGGTACCCTTGGCTCAAATATGCCACGAGGGGTAACTTTGTCTTTATAAATATATAGTTTTGTGATAAAATTTGTTAGCAAATCTGTATCATGGCTCAAATATATAGTTTTGTGATTATTTTATCAAAATATCCACGGTTACATACAGCTGATAAGCAGTAGAACGGTATATAAGCAAGCAAAAAATAATTTATGGGTAAAACTTTTATATCTGTGTTATTTGTGATTTAAAAGCAAATGTTGGAAAAGAGATTATAATGAAAAAACCCCAACATTAACTCCAAAATTAATTTTTAAAATTTCAAATCTTCGCAATGGCTTATAAGCTAAAAAGCAAACGATGGGACTTTACTCATCCTCTTTTTTTATTTCTATGGGACTTTACTCATCCTCTTTTTTATTTCTTTCTAGGTGAAAAATGACTGTGATACGAGTCATTAGAACCACATCTTGTATGTTTCTCCGTCCCAAGATATAGCAACTTTTAAGATTAAAAATTTATCCTATAATATAACAACTTTTCCATCTAACTCCTTATTTCAACCAATCACAACTTGTCGAGGGTTAGATCCCCGCTATAGTATTTAGGGACGTAGGGCTTATCTAGTACAAGGTATTTGTCGATAGGCAGAAACAAAACAGAACAAAAGATTAAACTGGTTCAGACCCCTAAATTAGATAATAGCCTTACTCCAGTTTATACGTATTGGATGGAATTCTCACCAGGTACAAGAATCTGTATCAATTGTCTATCAAATCTATCAACTATGGATGATGAGATACAGTAGTCGATGATTGGCTAAGAGTCTTCTACTAGCTTGGTGTTTCTAGGCTTGTAAGTTTATGGGCGTTGTATTTATACTGATAGGTGACCCCTTCTCTAAATAGAACTTGGAGATTTCTAAATAGGATATAAACAGAGTAAACCTTATCATAACCGAGTAGAACTATAGAGTCCTCCATTCAAAGTACGTTTCCTTCTCTGTCTGTGACTCTATCCATATCTGGTCTTCAGCTTCCGTATCTTATTGGGTATGCGGTATTCCAATGACATATATCTATGTATATAGGATATGCCATATCTACTACACTGATAGGAGCTTTTGAACTTTATTCAAATGCATAGCCTGACTACGATACTTTTCTCATTGTAGGAGCTAACTGATCGGAACATATAAAGTTATCGGGCTACAACCCGAGCATGCTAAATCCGACCAAGTAGTCCTTTCTCCAAAGCAAAGCGACAGGCAAAGTCGATTTTTAAAATTTAGATAAAATTCAGTCATTAAGTCCTCTTTTAAAAAATGAACAGTAATATACCGATGAGAGAGGGGGTGAGGAAGAGTGGCTTCACCAGACCACTCGTGCCTTCTGCAGGTCACGGTGTCCTTGGCCTGGAAAGGCAACAGCTGTGCTGTCCCTCTCAGAGCAACGCTGCTATCCCCCTCCCTCGAACGAATCTTTCCTTGTTGCTACCATAGACCGTCGTCCAGTTCTGCGCCCCGGGTAGGAGGGGGGATGGGAGTGATGTACCAGGAGCCTCAATCTGTGCCGCCAGCCCACACCACCCTGATCTGCATCACCGGAGATATCCATCAGTTAGCGCCAAGCCACCGCGCGGACGCCCTCGCCATTGGCCTCCCGCCTTCGATTTGCGCCGAACAAACTTGCCGGTCCAAGGGGAGAGGCAGCGGCGGCGGCCCAATCTTCCCCGCTTGCGCCGCCCCGATCTACTCCCCCTCGCTGCCCTCGCCGCCTGCTGGAGTTGGGAGAGGCACTTTCATCGGCCGGACAGCGAGCAACGCGTCAACGGTGGTGATGGTGGCGCCGGCAGCAGTGCCCCCCATCGCCCCATTCACTCGTTGGTGGAAGAAAGGGGAAAGTAGCGATTTTGACTTGTCTCCGTTGGTGGGAACAAAGGAAGTGGTAGAGAGAATTAGCTGGAAAAAATAATGCACATAGTGATGTCTAAACGGGCAGACCGGACCTGCACGGTCCGTTTAGGCACGGTCTCTGTAGCGGGCCGTACCGTGCTGGCCCGTGTGCCTCCCTTTGGCCCAGGCACGGCACACCAAGGTCGTGGGCTGTGCCGTGCCGACATGGCCTGTCGACGGCCCATCGTGCCTGAGCCGGTACGGTACTATAGCGTCGGAGATGTGGAGAAACCTGGCCTCCGGGTTCTGCTTGATGGTGTCGAAGGGCGGGAGGGAGGTGTACTTGCCGTCCTTGCCGGACCAGGCGGCGGAGAACTTCTTGGCTTCCTTGAAGGCCTTGAAGCTCCACGAGCCAGAGACGACGAAGTCGATGGGGTCGAAGGGGAAGGCGCAGAGGTTGAGCGGCACGGCGGCGAAGTGGGTTGTAGCCCTGCCCTGGAGGAAGAGCACCTCGTGGGTGTCGAGCACGGTGAGGAGCGCGCGGAGGTCGGCCTCGGCCTTCTTGATGGCGGCGTCGAACTCCTTCCCGCGGTGGTTCATCTCCATGATGCTCATGCCTGAGCCGCGGTAGTCGACGAGCTCCGCCTGCGCCTTCTGGAGGACGGCGAGCGGCAGGGTGGCCGAGCCGGCGGTGAAGTTGCAGACCCTACGGTCGGTGGCGGCGGCGGCCGGGGAGGACGGCGCAGGCGTAGCCACAGCCGTGCAGGAGATCCTGGCGGCGTGGGCGGGGAGACGGTCTGCTGCGGCCA
Source organism: Oryza meyeriana var. granulata (assembly GCA_003991445.1). Taxonomy (NCBI): domain Eukaryota; kingdom Viridiplantae; phylum Streptophyta; class Magnoliopsida; order Poales; family Poaceae; genus Oryza; species Oryza meyeriana. Next base: position 73,163 of record RYFJ01000328.1, read on the forward strand.
CCTTGGGTGCCGCCGGGCTGGGCCGGTGAAGGAGGAGGGAGCTGGGGGTGGTAGCGGCGGCAGCGGTGGCCATCGCGGTGGAATGGAGAGGAGAGGAGAGGGGACGAGGGTTTGGCCTTTTTGGGCTTAGTGCGGACTGGTTACGGTAGCAGGCCGACCGTGCTGGGCTGTGCCGTGCTGGCCTGCTACAGTCCACGGGCTGTGCTGTGCCGCACCGCCGGCCCAGGCAAGGCACGGCTACTCGGGTCGTGCCAGCACGGCCCACGGCCATTCGTGCCGGGCCAGCCCGAGCATGGTTACTGTAGCACTATACTCGGGCCGGCTCGATAGGGCACGGCCTATTTGGACAACTATAAATACACATAACTTACCCCCCGTTCGGCAGTACTTATAATCCCGGTTTATTTTCTCGTTTTCCGTAAGCACGCTTTCTGAACTGCTAAACGATATATTTTTTTTAAATTTTTTTATATGATAGTATCTATAAAAAATCAAATATATCCATTTTTCAAGTTTTTAATAGTTAATACTTAATTAATCATGTGCTAATGATGTTCTTTGTTTTACGTGTGGTTTATAAGACAGGACAATAATCCAATTCATACGACCCCTTAGAGAGGCTGGAAAGTGGGCCAGAAAATTGCACATGCAATTAATTTGTTTCCTCTGAGGTTCCTACTGTAAAACGTTGGATTTTACTGTAAAACGTTGGACTTTTATGTAAGTTGAAAAAAATACAAGGACGGAAATAGAACTCACATGAAAAATTAAAGCCACTTCTGAGATCACTTCGCACTGTAGAAAAACCAGATTTTAAACCCGTGGTCTTACTCTATACGGTACTCGGAGACCACTCGTAGAAGTGGCCTGCACTGCGAATGAAACGCGTGGGGATCTTCCATCTTTGTGCTGCAGTCTGGAACGTGGTCCTCCTGCGGTTACTGGGACCTGTCTCAGCCGTCGCGTCGGCGGCAGAAGCCGAAACTCGCTCCGGCAGCCGTACGACGGTATTAGGAGGAAATCGATCATCAGGGGCAGGCAGCCAGCAGTAAGATTCCCTCCTCTGGTTGGTTCACCGTCAAATCGACCTGAGGCCCATCCACGCCAATAGAGAAGCCGAGCACAGTTCTTCCAGTCCAGTGAGCCCACTTGCTCTCTTCCAACTGCCGGGTCTCAAGTTTTCAGGTGCTGGACTGGACTTTCATGCCTTTGGGTGATGGGTAACTATTGTTATGACATGTAGTTGTAGTAATCAGGGACCCTCACCTGCTGTGGTCTTCAATGAATCTATTAAAGGCACGATTGTGAAGATATATAATTTTTTTACGTTTTGCATATACATACGTAAATAGAAAGAATTATAGAAATATACACGCGTCACATGATGGGGGAGCACCACCGTACCGATAGCGCGGCATAGCGACGTGAAACCGAGGCAGTGACGCTTCCCAAACGCACACCACCGTGGTCACGTGCAACTGCCGCACACCGACAAGAAGGTTCCGTACAGTCAACGTGCGTCACCGGCCTTCCCTGCGTGCCACCCTGTCCCACGGAGCCAGCGCGCCACCGAGCAACGCCGGTGTAGGATGAATTTACTGTGCTAGTGATAATCTCTGCTGGTGATGTCACCATCACCTAGCTCGCTTGATCAGCCAGGCCTACACATTCTGTCCATCCAATTAACTAATTAATTACACACAATCAATTCAGGTATTAGCTACTTATCAATTTACCTTTTTCAGTGGCTACAATGTGTGGCTCATTTGCTCCAAGATCATCTCTGCTGCTGCTAATCACTCTTCTGCTTGTTTTATATGTATGCATGTATGGTTGGCAGTTCACTGCCACAGGCGGTGGCGCTCGATGGTCACGCGCCACCGCGACCGGTGCGGTGCCGTGCCGCACGTGGCACTTGGCTCACGTGCGCCACTGCTCCCGGTGCCACGTCACTGTGGTGGCGCGCGTGGACGGTGTGGGTCCATCACGGTAGGTGTCCGTTAGCGGTGGCGTATGTCTGCTGCATGTCACTGAAAATATGGCGTGTGTTGGTTGCACGGGACCATATCATTGATGTGGTGGCATGTGTCCGGAAGTGTAATCACCTTGGTCCCGAGCCGCTGTGCCGCAGTACCGGTGCGGTGGCGCACCCTCGTTACGCGGCACGTCTATATTTTTGTAATTTTTTTCTATTTACGTATATGTATGCAAAACTAAAAAAAATATTGTATATTTCAAAATTTTATTCCGTTTGTGAATGCGTAATATTTGTGGGTACCATGATCTAAACACTAATAAGTGGAGACTCACCAACACACCACTTGTGCTTCTCCAAAGAATACTTGAACTTAAAAGTGCTAAAATAATTTGATGACATGTGCTGCTAGATAAAACTCTAGTGTATTGTAAGATTTTGATGTGTATATATATATTTTGAAGACCAAAGAGGCTATAGCTAGGGATGGGCGTGGGTCGGCCCACAGGTAATCCATAGTCGGCTCTAATTCAATTAAATGAACTAAGTTTTATTTTTAAATCTCAAAAATAAAAGTTAGTTTATTTAATTGAATAAGAACTGGTCATAGATTACTTGCGGACCGACCCGCGCCCAAGATTTAACTAGATCTGGCTGCAACCTAGTTGACAACAGCGATAAAGAACCCAGAGATCCGATGAACAAACACTGATGAGACAGTTGGCTATGTTCACCGTGAGGACAAGGATGACCAGCACCAACTGCCACATTGAGAAAAAAATACTACGAGAAGACTTGGGATCATCCGACGATAAATCTACAAAGAAAGAAAAGGCCGTGACCCCTCTCCCTCCTAGGAAGGTCTTGATCCCTCTCCCTCCTATCACTGGCAGTAAGCCGGCCCCCAGAGACGAGGAGTGAGAGGGATCGAGGAGGAAAGGAAAGGAGCTGTTGTTTTTGCCTGAGCCTTGTGCGATAGCTCTAGAGAAAGGTCGAGTGTGATGTGTGAGAGAATTGAAGTGAAATTGTAGCTGCGGTGGTAGATTTTGGTGTACAGACAAATAAAAGAAAAGATAAATAGAACTTTAGCAGCCACGAGATTTGACGTTGGATTTCATGTCTTTGAGGTTGTTTAGGGGACATGCTTGTAGGTATGTGTGCATGTGATGTAATCTGTGCATGTGATGTAATCGAAAAAAATTGTCATTTCCTCCTACTAACATGGATCAAGTTTAGTGTTAAACGTCATTTTCATAAATTTTGTTATTAATTGTATGACACGCCTCAAGTGTAAAAATCGACATCTCCGATAACCATTTGTGGTTTTGTACTCTCTGGTCATAAAATATTTGAACTCCAAAATAAGATTTGGTTAAATTTGTAAATGATTGCCAATAGCTTCTCAACGCCTAGTTTAAAAAAGTTGCCTTAAAAAACAATATCATAATCTTATTAAATTTTACTATATTTTTTTAATTCTTTTATAATATAAAATCGATGATAAAAGCTTCAGAAGCCTGACCTGTTTAACTAAATCTTGTCCTAGCAGTCAATATTGAAAGAAATACTTACTTGCCAGACTACCGGTATATGTGTATGTTGGATCAAATGCATGCGTATCTGCTTGCTCCACGTGTAACCATTTGTACATACTTGCCTTACAAATTAACCACCTCACCTAGTACGTATCCATGTACCCTACGCACATACACGACGACTCTTCGTACAAATACACCACGTATACGTACGTAAGTACATGCATAGATCAATCAGCCGTAGAGCCCTAGCGTCACCGGCGTGCCGGTCTCCGGTATCCAGTCGGCGCCGTGCAAGAAGCGCCCCACCGTGAACTGCATCGCCTTGTCCTTGCTCAGCACGTGGAACCCACGCATCTCGTTCCGCCCGGTGGCGTTCGCTCCGCCGCCGCTGTTGCCGAACTCGCCGTAGAACGCCTCGCCGAGGTTGTCCTTGCCCTCCCATGGCATGTACCCATGCGCGTGCACGAACCCCTCGATCACCGACTCCATCACCACCGTCCTCGCGTGCTCCTTCCACGGCCGCCCGAGGTACGCCAGCCGCGCCGGCGCCGCCGACGACGACGACTTGTTCCCGGCGAAGCGCTCGTCGGCGACCACCTGGCTGTGGTGCACCACAAAGCCCGTGGTCTGCTGCCGGTCGCGCCGGCCGTGCGCGGTCACCACGGCGGGCTTCCCGGGCAGAGGCGGCTTGACGAGCAGCACGCACCGCTGGAACACGGCGGCCGCGTCGCCGAAGATGAAGTCGACGGTGCCGGAGATGACGCAGCTCCGGTAGAACTGGCGGTACGCCTGCGCGAAGAGCGTGTCCTGGTTGCCCTCGATCCGGCAGTTGAAGAAGATGCTCCGGTCTGCCTTCACCCGCAGCGCCAGCGCCTGCTGCTTCTCCTCCCCCGCCGTGTTCCGTATCCCTAGCCTCATCGCTGTGAACCGGTCGCCGTCCACCGCTGCATCAAGAACACCATGTCACGTGACACCTCAATTCCGGGCAATGAAGGTTCGTACGACGCATGCACGCATGAATGCATGCGTCAATGGCGTACCGAAGGTGGCGGTCTTCCACATCCTGATGCCGTCGGCGACGCTCTTGCTGCCGGTGATGATGGACTTCTTGGAGCCGTCGCCGTACATGGTGATGTTGGCCATCCTGTTGGTGATGTTCACTGTCTCCTCGTAGACGCCTTCCTTCACGTAGATCACGTACCTCCCGGTGTACGTCTCCGGCAGGGCGTCCAGCGCCGCCGAGATGTTGGTGAAGTCGCCGCTGCTGTCCTTGGCCACGGTCACGTTCGGCGTGAGCCCGGCCACGAACTCCTCGCCGGCGGCGAGCAGCCTCCGGTCCTCGCTGGCCACCCACGACGGGACGGGGGACTCCTCCTCCTCGAGGTGGCGCTCCTCGTCGTGGTGGCTGTCTTCGACGTCGACCTCGTTGCCGTCAGGGTGGCTCTCGCTGGCGTGGAGGTCGAGCATGGCGGCGAAGGCGGCTCCCTGCTGGATGATGGCGATGGCGTTGCTGGAGATCTCGCGGGCCTTCTCCATGGCGTCCCTCACCTGGTCCCGGATCTCGCCCTGCGGGAACATGTCGACGCAGGAGCCCTGGAACGTGATCACCGCGCTCAGCCACGCCTGGAGGTCCTGCGCGGGGCCGTCGACGCCGCGCCACGCGATGCTGGAGAGCGCGCGGGTCACGTCGGCACGGCAGTCGTCGAGCAGCATCCGGCAGTCGCGGAGCGCCTCGGTCACCCGGGTGTCGTTGCTCCGCCGCACCGCCTCCAGCACCGACGACCGGTCGAACCCGCGCGCCATCTCCCGCTCCACCGCCGTGATCGCGGCCGCCGCGGCGGCGTGCGGGTGGTCGGCGGGGTCGGAGGACCGCGCCAGGACGCGCTCCAGGGTGTCCTGGCACGTGACGTGGTAGTCCGTGGGCGCGCAGAAGAGGTCCACGGTGCGCGTCGTCGAGCTCATGGCGCGCTTGTTGAGGTCGCCGTCCTCGCCGGCGTGCTCCATCATCACGAACGCCACCGTGCCGATCACCATGGCGACCAGCAGGAACACGGCCAGGCCGCCGATTATGAGCTTCGTGCTCCCCGGGCCATCGCCGTCCGACGACATTGGCGCCCGCGCGTGCCTAGCGTGCTAGCCCGACGGCGTCACGACGTCGACGGTGCGGCGGCGCGAGGCGATTCCTCCGATCGATGGAGGGATGCGACACGGCGCATCAGTTTAGTATATTACTCATGGAAAAACGAACGAATTGAACGACGAACAGGCTATGATTAGGAAGAAATGTGTCCAATGCAAGTTTGTTCGGTTTTTTTGGTTTGTGTTTTTGTTGGGTACGTGGTTGTGGTCTGCCCTTGTTCTGAGGAACAGGAGGTTGTTGGATTGTGCTGGAGAGATTCTAAAATGGGTTCAGATATCCTTCTTTGTTTTTTTAAAAACATAAACACAGCTAGTTATAGATTCTAAAATGGGTTCAGCTAGCCTTCTTTGTTCATCAAAATTGTATATCGTTTCCATTATTGAAAAAAAGTTATAGTAGTACAATCAAAAACATATTTGGTGATCGTAAATGAATGCACTAGATACAAGTCTACATGTCTATTCATCATATATATGAAGTCAATTGAGGTGCCACTGTCTAGGAAATTGGTTAATCTCTCGAGGAATATCATCGCACTCTTCCAATGTCATAGGAATATTGCTGGAATTTATGAAAAATTGTCAAACACTTAAAACAACATGTACATATCATCTTACAAAAAATTTATGCCTAAACTAACTTGACCTACGGATCGAGAGAAAATCAAGACAAAATTGGCCATGAATACTACCTGCACTGTTCACACTGTCGCATGCTGAATTTGTCTTTCTGCTTCTCACTGTGTAGATTGGGTTTACACCTTTTTCTTTATACGGTTGAACCATTATACTCCCATAGCTAAATATCCATGCTTTACTATGGATAAAATAAAAAATATCATAATATTATCTAAAATAAATAAAAGCATATTTTTCATGGACTAAATTGCTCATCTTTTTTATAGGGAATATTCACCTTAATTTAATTTTATATATGGCTATCTATTTAGATTTAGTTGTTATGTAATATTAAGAAGTTGAAGAAATATAGAAAGCCTACAATAAAAATAGGGTGTGGTGGCATATTCACCGTGTCAATGTAAAAGAGTATAGATATTGCAACTATCTTACCCATCGGTACACTACTACGATCATTAGAGTCTTTTTAAACAAGTATATATATTGTAACTTTATGGACCTGTTTGGTTGGCTGCCAAGGTTGGCACGTTAAATCTTAGGTGTGTCATAGTTTGTTAGCCTAGTGTTTGGTTGGTTGCTACAATCATATCAAACCACTCTACTAGTTTTTGGGCCCACGCATCATAGATTCATTTTTTCCTAAATATTGACACACATGGAAAATTGTTAGCCACATTTTCTATGGCATGTCACACATACGGCAAAGGCAAAGTGAGGTACGGAAAACTTAATTAATAGCAATAAACCAAATAACCCTTACATGATACGTTTAGAATAAGTGTGTGAAAAGGATTTTGATCTGCGAAACTAACTAATAAACAGCACGACGACATATATGTCCGTTCATCAAGTGATTCTTAAGCAAAACAATACTTTTAAGTTCTCTACCATAAGAACGGTTGTATTCTAGACAAGCACATATAGGTGATCTCATACAAATGAATACAAACCAAAATAAAAGTTGCAATAAAGCTCTACAAATATTCCACTATAGGTTTAGCCTATGCATAGTAAGTTTGGGGTGCACGACTAGCAATTAAGGCCTCCCTTATAATAAAAGGTTTTACGTAATGTAGAAGACATGGACCCCGCGTACCTACATGGGAGGCCTATCTGACTAAATAGAGAGGAGGTGGACCAAGCCATAGAGTTAGAGATTGAATAGAAATCAAAGACATGAAGACATGCCCCCAAAGGCACGAGATAGAGTACTATATGGGGGACACTCTCATGTAACTTATTGTAAATAGAATAGGCAACCAATCCGTACTCGGCTTGAATACCTAATATGTAACCCTGCCCCTCATGGTATTGTTGGAGTTTAATCTTCACTTAATTGAGTTCTTAGCCTAGCATTGATCATCTTTGCTATTTGCGGAATTAAATTAATTCATTGACCTGCTTGTGAAGCCACTGAAGCCGAGTTTGTTGATTTTGCACCTTGCTATTCTTTCTTCTCTTTTGCTTTTCCTTCTGGTTCTGCTACAAGGGAAACAAATGCCGGCTTGATCTTGAGGTCACCGGTGTTCTCTGTAGATGCAACGAGAAACTTACCGGAGATGCCACATGAAACCCTTTCAGCATCTTCTCAATCGGGGGAGTAGATTAGGGTTTTAAGATTTTAGACTTTGGGCATTCCCTCTACCTCTCCTCTTTTTATATTGACGCCGGTGGGGCCCGAGGGCTTATCTCCAAATAGGATTCAAAATTTGTTTTCACCAATCACACAAAAATAAACTTATCTATTAGTTTTCTTTCTTGTTAGAGAGGGAAACGTGGTGGTAGTTTTATCCCTTCAAAAATATCGGCAGTGGCTGATAAATCAACCATGAGAGCTGACAACTGACTATCAGAGCCAGTTAGGGTTTGGATACCGCTCTGTTGGGTAGGGTACGTCCTATGAGGGTCGCCAGCCGAATTCTATGCTAATGCGAGGTTTAGGTACCTTATTTTGCCACAACTCTGCCTATTTGGGTATGCCTCATGAGGATAACCAGCCGAATCCTGCACTAGCACAACGTTCAGGTACCTATTTGGCCAAAACAAGGTACGCCCCAAGATGGGCCAAAAGTCCGCCACCGCGTTAGTCGGGGTTGAGCACCATACGATACAATTTCGAATTCGAGTTGTGAGGGTATGCTCTATGCGAGTCGACAGTTGATTACCGCGAGGCAGGATGTAGATACCACTTAGCCAAACTGAGTTAGTATGCTCCATGATGGGTCAATAGCCAGATACCGCAACAGACTGGATTTGGATACCATAACCCACTGGGTATCTATGATTTTGACTCTCACATTAATTTGTATTCCAATTAATCTGGCAGTCAGGGGCTACACCTAATAGGTGCACCTATTCGGTGCACACTATTCTTCCTAAACATAGGAATTCTTGTTCTTGACTCTCTACTTTGATTCTTAACTAATCATGGAGTCGGGGCTATACCTAATAGGTGCATCTATTCAGTGCACACAATCTTTTTTCGACGGAGCCCTCCACATTCTCCCTGTAAGCAATCAGTAGGAAGTCCGAAGGGCAAAGCAGTCGGGAAGATTTCACAAGAAAGTTAACGCACTCGGCATGAGGCATCACCTGACTGAGAACTAACTAACAAAACAACAACTCAACTGCGAACGACTCGGGGGTTACTGTGGAAGACATGGGCCTTGGGTACCCATATAGGAGGCCTATCTGACTAGATGGAGAGGAGGTAGGCCGAGCCACAGAGCTAGAGATTGAATAGAACTCGGAGACATGAAGACATGCCTCTAAAGACACGGGATAGAGTCCTATATGGACACCCTCATGTAATTTACTGTAAATAGAATAAGGAAACAAGTCGTTCTTGGCTTGGATACCTAATATGTAACACTGCCTCCATGGTATATAAGGGGAGCAAGGGTCCCGAGATAGGGGGAGAAGCCTCATACAGTACACAGCCAGATCGACGCAAATCAATAGAACAATACAATCCAGCGGATTCCAATCCATCAAACAGGAGTAGGGTGTTACCTCTCATCGAGGGGCTGAACCTGTCTAAATCTCCTTGTCTTGTGTCACCATCGAGCTCTAGGCCCAGCGCAAAACCCCATGTTCATTATTACTGATACAAAACATCGACACGTAATATTCCTATATTCCAACTTCAAAAAGGCTCTAAGATCATCTCTAAGGGAGACGCTATCTCACTCACCATCTTACAAATAGCACGTGGAGGGAACGTCCAGTAGCCGCACCATCGCGCCCTTCAATTTGCCATGCCCTTCTGCACGCCAGAGTTGGTGTGCGTCACACCTTGTGCTATCTTTCAACGATTGCTCGGCTCATGTGTTCCCTCCATTCTCCGAACTCCGCGCTCCCTCATCACCATCCTCACTAGCCGGCCAAGTCTTTTTTCCTTCCTCTCTTTTCCTTCTCTGTCACGCCCAGAATTTCCATCCAAAATTCTGGAGTTTTATTGTGTGTAAACCCTCATCTAGGAATCAACCGAGGCACACATGAAAAAATTGATCATCAAAGTAATTGTTTACATAGCGTAAGCATTTATTACAGAGGTGAATGGTACCTCTCAATACAATAAGGTTCTGCAGCGGATAAATAAACAACGGCGTGACGATTCCCACTCCACGCACTTGACTAGGCTCCCTCTTAGTCCTCCAGGTAGTCCTCTTCGCTGTAGTCCTCCTCTGAATGATTGTTGATTGCAAGGTGAGCATATGACATACTCCGTAAGCCACACAGCAAGTATGCAAGTGCACGGGAGAACAAAGGATGGCATAGTATGGCTTAAGTTTGCATAAAAGCAAGTAATAAAATATTTGAGAGAGTAATAAAACAGTAATTAAATAACAGTATTAATCAACGCTATACCGCTCACCAAAATGGTATAGGCCCAACCACTCCAACCTGGAGCTACACATGTTCCACTGTTCAACCATTAGATTTAAATAGTGTGGGACTAATCACAAAAACATTGCTAGGCTCGCCCTTAACCGTGGGCACGGCTATTCGAATAGTTTTACTCTGGCCAGAGATGTACCAATTTACCCACGAGACACAACTCCACAGCACATCACTGTGCCTCTAAATACCACCACGGTATCTCGGAAAGGAATTGTAACAGGATCATTCATGTAACTCGCCCAATAGGAGAGCCTCCCGCCGAACCTCCGGTCTCCGGTAGGTGTGATCAAATACCTCCCCGCAAGATGGTCCGATGCTCGAAGCATGGCCTTATTGGCACTGCCATGTGTGGACTTATACCAGCCACAAACACGCCCTGGAGCCTCCTATTGAACTCGGAACACTTCAAACTCCTGCTAGCCCATACTAGCTTGTGGTTAGCACGAGTGTTGCTTCGCAACAAGTAGTCCGCGAACCGGTCCTTAACTGTCACGAGCACCGCTAGCAACAAACACACCCTGGTGCTTGCGACCCACCTTTTATTCAAGTTTTAGTGGACCATTAAGTTGTCCTTGTACGACCATGTCGTAAAGGGATCATCATTTCATGTGACTGAATAATAGTATAGAAATTATTATGACAACCCATAAGTCATTCTATTATTTGCTAGGCGAGGCTAAGCAGGGTCCTAGAGTTATTCTAGCTAACCAGTGAATAAAGATAGCTAGTCAAAATTATCCCATAGGTACAACGTCATGTGATCAAATCAAAGGGGCCATAAACAAAGGTTAGGGTTTCCCTGTCCCGATGACATTCCAAAATAAATGCAGCATTGAAAGAAAACATAGCTTTAATCATAGGAACAATATATTCAACGAGAAAGAGGAATCTGTGTGACTTGCCTTGCAGCACTACACAGTCTTCGACACCTGCTTCGACAAACTGCGTCTCTTCCTGAACGTCGGTAGCTATAGGCAAATAACAAAACAAGAAAAAACAGTACATCAACATACATGAACAGTACAATATTATATTTTTAATGGATAGTTCATGATTTTTAGAGAAATTAGAGACTTGAACAACCTCAATCCGAGTTCGTATGAATTAGTTATGATCTTTGGAAGTTTTAACCCTTTTATAGCCTATTTAAAAGAATTAACTGATTTATTGCATCATAATCGAATTAATTTTATTCGGAAAAAGGCATTTATGACGTCATAGGAAAGAGGGGGCTCTCGGCTGACCAGTGGGGCCCACTGTCAGTGAGAGGAAGGCATCGGGCCCATGGTGAACCGAGTCCACCGTGGTCCACGAGGAAAAAACGACGGCTGGGATTCTAGGGTTTTGATCGGACGGCTACGATCTCGCCACGTGTCAAGGTGATCTCCCTACGATCGAACGGATGGAAACTAACCGAGAAGATCCGACGGCCGATGTCGATCCCGATCGGATCGGCTACGGATCGGCTACAGCGACGGCGGCGGCTCTGGACCCGATGGTTGATGGCGATCGGCGGCGCGGCGACGCACGGCGAGAACGGGAAAAGGTAAAGGAGGTCAAGGCGATCGTTACTGAAGGCGAAACGGCGAAGAATGGCTATGGATATGGCCGGCGGCGAGCTTGAGGCGGCGGAGGGCTTCGGGTCTTCGTCGACGGCGGTGTTCCGGCGGCTACCGAGGGCTACGAGGCGGCGGCCTGGCTTCAGCGGGACCTTGCGAACCTAACCGAGGCGGCGACGACCTCCAATGGCAGCTGAGGCGACGGCGGCGCGCGGACGAAGCTTGGTGATGGCGGCGGAGCAAGCGCGAGATGTGGAGAGGCGGCTAGGGCTAGCTAGAGCTCAATCTAAAGGGCGAAAACGACCCTAGGGGCTCCGAGTTCACTATTTAAGGCGGGGAGAGGCGGACTCCGGCTCGGACTCGACGGGTTTTGCGGCGGTGACGAGAGAGAGAGAGAGAGAACCGACTCGGGAGGCTTCAGGTTTTCGCTCCACGCGTGATCTGGCTCCGGATCCTTAGGGATTAGGTAGAGGGGGATAAGGACTCGGTTTCCCCTCAACCGATTCGGAGAGAACGGGTCTGAGGCGAACGGATTTGCTGGGATTTGCGGTGGCGATGCTCGGGTGCTACAGTGCCACCCGGCTGGAGGTAGGTGATGACCTGACAGGCGGGCCCCGCCTGTCGGCAACTGCGAGCGCGGGCACGGGCACGGGCGAGGGCGAGGGCGCGGGCACGGGCAAGGGCGAGGGCGCAGCCACGGGCACGGGCACGGGCGAGGGCGACTGGTAGAGCACAGTAATGGGCCGAGAATTGGCCTAGAGACTGTGAGGGGATTTTAAAAACCTTTTTCTTTTTATTTTACTGCTGTGAGCTTATTTATTTTGCCAAAAATGCTTTCCCTAATCAATTAATTTCCAAAAAATTCCAAAAATTAAATAATTAAGCAAAGAATTTTATAAAATTATTTTCAAGCCTATTTTTCTTTAGATTTTTCCCTGATTTTATTCTTTTCACTCATTGAGACTTTTAATTCCATTTCTAAAAATTCTTTTTGCACAATATTTTATATAGGGATAATTTTCAGGGTGTTACATTCTCCATGGTGATGGGAAGGGCCTCTACGAGGAGGTGACGAAGGAGGGTGACGCACCATGGTGCAGGGATGCGAAGGTGATAACGGATGGGCCCGTGGAGGTGGATCTAGCGGCAGCGGGTCAAGAGGGAGCTAAATCTAGAGGAGCTTGACCAAATCCGGCCACTATAGCAGCAGCGGATGGTCGTGGTGGAAAGGTTGGTCAAGGACAACTTAGGTGGCGATGACGGGGACAGAGGCATAGTTATTAGGACCGGACCGAACCGCGGTTTGACAAAAAAAACTGAAACCAAGGCCTCGGTCCGTCCGGTTCAATTAAAAGATTGAATGTGCAATCGAACAAGGAAAACCAGTTGAACCAGCAGTTTTTTCTTAAAAAGGCTAAAAGACTGTGCATTAAACCTCTACGGACCATCAGAGTCAAACATGTGACCTGAGGTTTGTGTGGTAGTTATGGAATCTTTTATTTCTTAAACTAGTTTAGACCAGCGGTTCAACCGATTGGACCAATTAACCGTGAACTAAGAGTTTTGCCTGTCCGATGTCTGGTCTGGTCCTAATAACTATCAATAGAGGCAGTAGATTATCTGTTGGTGTGGAGGCCATGAGCCTCAGGTACCTCAAGGAAGGCAAATACATCCACTCAGACAAAGGGTGGGCCGGCCCATACAATCGGGAATGGAGTAGGACTCGGAGTCATGTTACCTTGCATGACAAGGAAATGGATATAATCCTAGCTAGACTCTCTATGTACTGATAAGGAATACTCTGGATCGTATCTGACTCGGTTTCCTACACTGTAACCCTCATCCCTCTGGTATATAAGGAGAGGTAGGGAGCCCTCTAGGGCAAATAAAATCTCACCAGAGAATCACCCAACATACAGCGAAAGCAATACACCACAACTAGAGTAGGGAATTACCTCACATTGAGGGCCTAAAACAGTATAATTCCTTGTGTTCTTTCGAATCCATCAAGTTTAGGTCTGACGCATAGCCCCATATTCAATACAACCGATATGAAACATCGGCAGTTGGTGCGCCAGGTAGGGGAAGCATCAAATTCATTGTCAGCAAGCTTGATGGATCCAACTATCGGAGTCACCGGCATCGCCTTCTCTTCTGAACAAGCCGTCCGTTTTGGGAGCCTCGACTTCGTCGCCGACAACTTCAGCAACCTCACTCTTTCCGAGTCGGTTTCAACCCGATCAGAGAGAGATCCAGCTAACCTTGTGCTGGTTGGCCTCATCAACGCTGCAGCAGTCTTCAATAGCCTGCTACGGTGACATCCAAGACTTATGAGCTCTAGGGCAACTCTTTTTCCTATTGTTCGACTCAGATATGGCCTTGCGCTGGTCGTGATCGGATCTAGAGGAGATGAGATCATCAATCCCCTACTCAGACTTTCAAACGTCGCAGCCATCTTCAACTCCAACATGATGCGGCATCTCCAATCCCTTGAAATTTGACTCGGATATGGCTCAGAGCCAGTTGGGTTCGGATCTAGGGAGGTTAGAGTCATCATCACCTCACTTTAGTACTCGAACTCCGACTCTTAGTCGGAGGGCAGTTCGGGTAGCTTCTCCCCATCATGTGAAATCTTCATGGCGTCCAAATAGAGCAACCCGTGTCAAGATACACGCTTACTATGTGAACAACAAGAGGAGGAGGCTCACCGACTGCATGAGAAAAAGGAGAAAGAGGACAAACACCTACAAGCCGAATGGGACGACCGCAACCGTCAATTGTGCAAAACCAGATGGCAAGCACAACAAGACATCCTCCAAACAAGGGTGGATGACCACGACGTCTTCGTCACCCCAGCAACATTACTCGACACCGTGCAGCTGGGACAAGACTAGGAAGCGACACCAACAATCGGCAAGATCAAGGCCATGATAACTGCTGCAGCGGTACAACAGCGCCAGGAATTCATCGACACTATGGTCCTCTCGGGCGGATCGACATCTGATGCTACAACTTCATCAACCACAGGCAGACGCCGGGCATCAGCATACAACCGAAGGCACTCGAAGTCTCTTCGCGGATCTCAAGACAATGACGAAGATCGTCGGTGACACCACGACGACTACGGACGTCGCGACAACTGCGAAGCCAAAGATCGACTACACCGTGATCTTCGTCAAGACATTCCCACTCGTCGCCATGAACGCGATGAGGATGAACGACGCCGATTGGAAGACAAACATGAATGCTTCTGCCTCCACCACGAGCAATTCAGCCACCGCAGTCGAAACCGGAGCCCACATCGTGGAACCTACTCAGACGAGGGAGTCCCCGCCTTTACACGTGAGCTACGCTGACTCGACTGGCCGTCAAGTTTCAAACCGATTGGTATTGATAAATACGATGGCAAGACAGATCCCGAGTCCCTATTCACAGTCTATATCCTGGCAATCCGAGCAGCTTGAGGTGACCACAAGGTAATGGCCAACTATCTCCTAGTCTCCCTAGACGAGTTGGTGTGGACCTAGTTAAAGGGGCTTCCGAGAGGGTCAATCAATTCTTGGGGAGAACTCCATGACCAGTTCATGGCAAACTTCCAGGGCACCTAGAGAGGCAAGAAACTGAGTTTGACTTGTACCAATGTCACCAGAAGAAGAACGAGTCACTCCAAGACTTCATCAAATGCTTTTCCAAGAAGAGGAACACCATCCCTAAGATCAAAGACGACACGGTCATCGCAGCCTTTCGCAAGGGAGTCAAAGACACACCGTTCATCACCAATTTCACTTAGAAGCCGCCCAACTCAGTCAAAATTCTCTTCAAGATGGCCAACAAGTATGCCACCTCGGCGGACGCCGTCGCTGAGGCATAGGAAGACAAGCCCCGATAGAGAGACCGACATGAGTCGGATGACGTGGGACCATCCAAGATGAGGGACTGCAAGCACAAATCGGAGGACCTCATCACGATAGTCGACCGCAACCATTCACGAGCTTCCAAGACGGACGACTACCAGAAGGTCATGAACGGCCCATGTCCGTTCCATCCTAAAGGGAAGCACTCGGCCAAGAACCGCTTGGTGCTCAAGAAGTTCGTCACGGAGTAGACATCTACATCCAGCGAAGCCAAGGACAAGGACAAGCTGGACTCAGACCCAGTAGGAGATTTCCAAGACCCTCATGTTGAGATCAACCATATCTTCAGAAGCACGTTGAGTCCAAGCGGAAGCAGAAGCTGACGGCACGGGAGGTCAACACTATCTCCGCCGATACCCCTCAGTACCTGCGGTGGTCCAAGGTCGCCATCATATTCGACCGCATGGATCATCCCGACCAAGTGTCTTATCCGGGGCGCTATCTGATCGTCCTAGACCCAGTTATCAATAACATCAAGCTGAATAAGGCTCTAATCGATGGCGGGAGCGCTCTCAACATTCTGTTTGCCAAGACGCTCGATGAGATGAAAATCCCTTGTTCCGAGCTACAGCCGAGTACATCTCCTTTCTATGGGGTAATCCCCGGTCTTTCTTCAACACCACTCGGGCAAATCACTTTGCTGGTCACCTTTAGCATGCGGGATAATTTTCATATTGAGAACATTTGTTTCGAGGTCGCTGATTGAGACAGCCTATCATACCATACTCGGGCAGCCGACACTCGCCAATTTCATGGCGATCCCCCACTACACATACATGATACTTAAGATGCCAAGACCTGCAGGAGTACTCTCCCTATGCAGTGATGTCAAGCAAGCCTTCACCTGCGACAAGAAAAGTTGCAAGCTAGCACAATCTCAAGAAGTCACAGTTGGAAGGAGCAATATCCGACTAGCGACATCCACTTCCTAGGAACACGAAGAGGTTCTGGGAAAAAAAGGTAGCCAAGTCAGGAATTTCAGCGGAGTCAGATACAAAAAGATCCCCCTGGACCCTTCCGACCCCACCAAGATGGCGCTTGTCGGACCGGACTCGACCCCAAATAGGAAGACCAGCTCGTCACCTTCCTCCAGGCAAATAGGGACATCTTCGCTTGAACACCTTCCAATATGTCTGGTGTACCCAGGGAGGTGATCGAGTATTCCTTAAATGTCAAGGCAGATACCAAGTCTTCAAACAAGGACTACGGTGCTTCGCTCAAGACTGCAAAGATGCTATCCGCGAGGAGATTGCCAAGCTCCTAGCAGCTAGGTTCATCAAGGAGGTCTACCACCCGGATTTGCTGGCAAACCCAGTTTTGATCCGGAAGAAGAACGGTCAATGGCGTATGTGCGTCGACTACACCGACTTAAACAAGACGTGTCCCAAGGATCCATTTGGTCTTCCCAGGATAGATAAGGTGGTTGATTCTACTACGGGATGTGAGCTACTTAGGATATCATCAGATCAGCCTGAAGGAGGAGGATTGCCTGAAGACTTCTTTCATCACGCCGTTTGGTGCATACTGCTATATTACTACGCTGTTCGGGTTGAAGAACGCTGGTGCAATGTATCAGCGTGCTATTCAGTGGTGTCTTTATTTTCAACTCTGGTGTAACATGGAGGCATACGTTGATGACATTGTGATCAAGACCAAGTTCAAGGATAACCTCATTGCTGACTTAGAAGAAACTTTTCAAAGATTTTGAAGATTCAAGATGAAGCTGAACCCGGAGAAGTGCGTCTTCAGAGTACCTTCGGAAAAACTACTCGGATTTATCATTTCACATCGTAGCATAGAGACAAACCCAGAGAAGATCAACGTAATCATAAACATGGCGCCCCCGTCTTGCCAAAAGGATGTCCAGAAGCTGCATGGCGACACTCAGCCGATTCGTTTTTGACTGGGAAAGCGGGGTATGCCCTTCTTCAAACACCTGAAGAAAGTGGACAACTTCCAGTAGACGCTCGAAGCTCAACAAGCCTTTGAAGATTTCAAGAAATTTCTTACCTCACCACCCGTTTTGGTATCACCTATGCCCCAGGAACCACTCCTATTATATCTTGCGACAACTTCTCAGGTGGTTAGTACGGTATTGGTCGTGGAGCATGAAGAGGCAGGTCATATCCAGAAGGTTCAACGGCCAGTCTACTACATCAGCGAAGTCCTAAGAGAATCTAAGAGCGGTATCCTCAGGTCTAGAAGCTGCTATATGGTCTACTCATAACTGTCTAAAAGCTGGTGCATTATTTCCAAGGGCACCTAGTCTCGGTTGTCATATCATTTCCACTTGGGGATGTTCTCCATAACCGCGAACCCACTAGCAGAATCACTAAATAGGCACCCGAGTTGATGGCGTTCGATATCACCTTGCGGCCACGGACAGCAATCAAATCTCAAGCGTTCGCCGACTTCATAGCCTAGTGGACAGATTTTAAGTCGGCTACACCTGTGGACAAACTTGCTACTGGACAATGTACTTCGACGGTTCTCTACGGATCAGCGGAGCAGGGGCTGATGTCGTGCTGACATCACCCAACGGAGAGAAACTCAAATACGTCCTTCAGATTCATTTTCCAGCATCTCACGAAGTTGCGGAGTATGAGGCACTCTTCCACGGGCTCCGTATTTCCATATCGCTCGACATCCGACGGTTGGTGGTTCACGGAGATTCACAACCCGTGTGAACCAAGTCATGAAAGACTGGTCATACTCGAACGACAAAAAGACGGCATACTGTCAAGAGGTACGCAAGCTGGAGAACAAGTTTAATGGATTGGATATTACATACGTTTTGTGCCAATACAACAAAGCCCCAGACGAGTTAGCCAACAAGGGATCGAAGCGTGAAGTGGCCCCGATTAGTGTCATTGTCGAGCAACTAATGGAGCCATCAATCAAGAAGAAGCTAGAAGCTGTCTAGGCAGGGGCTGAGCCAAGCCCAGAATAAATGTACTCATCGTTTCTCAAGACTAGCGGAGTCCAATTATCCGATTCATGCTGGAAGATGAACTCCCTGAAGACAGCAACGTAGCCGAGCAAGTCAGGCGGAGGAGCAAAAACTTTATCGTAGTCAAAGAAGACCTCTATCGTTGAAGTGCATTCGGAGTTCTCATGCGCTGTGTCACACCTGAGGAGGTCAAGCATATTCTACAATCAATCCACTCGGGCATCTGTGGCAACCACGCTGCATCAAGAACGTTTGTTGGAAAGGCTTACAGACAAGAATTCTTTTGGCCGACTACGGTTACCGACGCTAAAGAACTAGTTCGGACATGCGAGGGATGTCAATTTTTTGCTCAGCAAACATATCTCCCAGCTCAAGAGTTACAGACTATTCCAATATCGTGGCCCCTTGCAGTCTGGGGGCTCGACATGGTCGGGCCATTTAAGAAAACGGCAGGAGGTTTCACACATCTTTTCGTCATCATGGACAAGTTTATAAAGTGGATTGAGGCTAGACCCATTGCTACCATCACTGCAGCCAGAGCGAAAGACTTCATACTGAGTAACATATACCGATTTGGAGGCCCCAAGCGCATCATCACGGACAACGACACTCAGTTCACTGGTGGTGTCTTCAAGGATTTCTATGATGAGTTTGGCATCAAGATCTAATATGCTTAAGTGGCACACAAGGTTGTTAGAATCCCGATACGTATCATAGTATCTTCCTACCAAACCGAAACGATATCGATCCTACCTAGTGTCCTAATTTTCATAGTATCCCGATCCTACTATTTACTTCCATACGATCCTACCGAATGAAACGTAGTATCTCAATCCTACGATCCTACGAAAATATTATTTAAAATAAGGTGCATTGAAAATAATGTGAATAGGTTCACTCAAATTTACAAAATATTAGATTTATCAAAATCAATATTATAGGCTTCAATTTGTACAACATATTGTAAATGCTATATAAAAATATGTACTTTTTAAAATTTGATAGTATCCCGATCCTATGATACTATCAGGCAAGAAACGATACAACCTAGTATCCCTATACTAATTACCTTGGTGGCACACCCACGGAGCAACAGGCAGGTTGTGTGCACAAACGGTATGGTTCTCCAAGGTATCAAGACAAGTGTTTGACCGACTACGGCCGTACGCAGTGCAATGTGTATAAGAATTCCCATCCGTTCTGTGGTCACTCCGTACAATTGTCAATCAGGCAATAGGGCAATCCTCTTTCTTCCTTGTCTGTGGTGTTGAGGCCATGTTACCTACCGAGTATGAGTTTGGCTCTCCGCGAGTCTGGACCCACTCTGAAGACAAATCCAATAAAGACCGATTGGTCGAGTCAGTTGAGGAGGCAAGAGATATCGCCAGAATCCAGTCGGCTCAATACCTACAAGGCTTGTGTCATTATCACAGTATTAATGTCCGTAGCAACACCTTTTTGGTGGGAGATCTCGTATTACACAAAATACAGCCCACCAAAGACGGGCACAAATTATCTCTCTTATGGGATGTGCCGTTCATTATTGTTGAGGTGACACGCCTAAGGGCTTACCGACTGAAGCATAAAGACGGTTCCCGCATCGACAACTCTTGAAATATAAAACAGCTATGTCTTTTCTATACCTAAGCATTGTATCTTATTCAGTTCATATATATGAATAAAATTTTTTATACTTTGACTCATTACGCCGATTGCTCCCAACCGAGTAGTGAGTCAGGGACTACATGTTAATACCATGTCTTTGCTTTCTGTTGTTTGAATCCGAGTGTTTTTAATCTAAGTCACGAAGTCTAGTAATGATAACGCTAGTAGTATCGAGTACAGATCTAACAGGATGAGCGCTTTCAAGCCGAGTAATATCACTCGGTACCTACTCCTAGTCCGACAAGTCTAAGGACGACAAGGATAACATGAGCACTCGGCATAACTTTACAAACCAAAATCACAAGTCATTATTTACATACATGCATGTTCCACAATGTTTACATACAATGATCCAGTATTTTTCCTTACAGCTACAATGAGATATCTTATGCTATCGACTTGGTCGTGCTGTGGACTTCATTTATCAGAGCGAGTGCCTGATCTAGAGTTGTCCCGTCCGCGAAGCCCTCGCTGATCGCCTCGATGTCTACTCAGGGGTATAGAGACTTCGTCATGGCAAGTGCCTGCGTGATGACCAACGTCGCGTGCTCCTGCGTAAAAGATCTCAAGTCTGCCGGAGCAGCCTGGAATCGTTGAAGAAAATCGGCAGCAACGGCTGAGCTCAGGCCGGCCTCCTCTGGTTTCATCACATCGAGTACCGCCTTGGCAGCATCAATGAATGGTTGCTTTGATTTCTCCACATGGCGGATCTACTCTGCGAATGCCTCGAATTGCGATTGAGTCTTGATCTTATAATATGTCCACAAGGATAGGTTGTGAGGTGACAAGACAAGCTGGTTCAGGAAACACTCGAGAACAGACAACAGAAGCCGAGTGGGATACCTTTGCATTCGTCCTCTATCTTGGCTTTCACAGTGCCGAGCTCCTGGATTTCTTTCTTCAGGCTGTCGGGTTCCTAGGATTGGCCATGTATTGTGTGTTCTCGAACTATGAAGACAAAAGACAAGGTTTCAGCAGATAAAGTCAATGCAAGGACGTACTCGAGATGCAACGGTACTCACCTCGGACAGTGCACATGAGGTCAAACTTTTCGTCTCGCAAGGTGTTCACCGCGTCCCGAAGCCAGTTCTCCATGTCCTTCGCCTTCCGCTGGATCTTGTCCTTCTCGTGCCGCAGCTTGGACAGTTAGTTTATTTGAGGAGTGAGCTTCCCCAGAGCTCGGCTCAGCTTCTTAGACCTATTAGTGGTTTTCTACAGAAGACAAGAAGAGTGCTGATTACTATGACAAAGAGTAGTGGAATGACTATCACTACCAAGTCGGAGTACCTGGACTTGCTGTGAAGTCTTGATTGTGGCTTCATACAACTCGATCCGCTCCTTGTTGGCCGCTTCCTCATTCAACACCAAGGTCTCCGCGCTCCCGTCCGCATTCCTCCAGCTGAAGGTCTTGGGAGGGTTGCGAAGTGGGGCCAGCACCTGGCGATATTCTCTTCAGAGTCTTGGGCTGCCAGATCGCTTCCAGAAGACGGAGACGAAGGTGGAGTGGGGGTCGCTGGCCTCGGATCAGAAGGCGGAGTTGGGCTAGCTGGCACCGTGGCTTGGTCCTCTTTCTCCCAACTAGGGAAGGCAAGTTAGGCATCCGAATGCCCTGTTTCAGCCCTAGGGGCTGAAGGGGCAGTCGGCTCGGCTTGCTGGTCTTCGGCCTCAACTCTAGTCGAGGTGTTGTCAAACACCGGAACCCGCGGTGGCGACCCCTTGGGGTCAGCGTCACTCGGCTTTCTGCAAACAGACGTCACATTTAATCCAACGACAACCCATAAAGACATCGAAAGACGGAGTACTTCTTGGAAATCTTAAATCTTATGCCGTGCCCCACTCGGGAGGACTGCAGCAGTGGCGAGCTCGGGGGCTCATCGCTGCTGGCCTCATCAGCCGGTGCCGGGCCAATCGGCCTGGCGTCGAGTGGTGGGCAGCTTTGTGGTAGCGGTCGTGGTGCGGTAGTCGGTGGCTGTGTTGTTAGCACGGTCAGCGTGGCAATCAGCGGTGGCGATGGTGCAGTCGGTGTGGCAATCGGTGGCAGTGACGGCACGATGGTGCTTGTATCCCTGATCTTGGGACCATTTGTCAACCTAATCGACACTTGTTTGTTTGACGGCTCCTTTTTTGGCTGTTTCCCAGCTCTCTTGGAGCTGGGCTCGTCGGTGGAGGGGTCAGCTGGACACTTTTTGGACCCCCTCAATCTCTTGGCTGGGGGGTGCGAGTTGAAGTCGGCGCGGTCCTGCAAGCAGAAAATATGACATTGACATATTTAACAAGATTCAGTACTCTGTTTAATAGACAACGCACAAGGCTAACGATCTTATCGTTGGTGGCGGTTTCTTGAAGTTGTACGGCATTGGGAAGTTTGTAGATCAAGGGTCTTGACCACGCCACTGCTGAAGAAGCGGCACAAGGGGTCGTCAGTTTGATTCTTGCTCATCACCTCGGTGCTCTCTTGAGTGGGATCGTCTGAGCGATGAACGTCTGAGCAATGAACGCCCGAGCAACCCAGACTCCGGTCAGCCCGTCTTTCTTCAAGTCTGCCAGCAGTTTTAGGAGGAAACACACTTGCTTCATCTCTTCATCATTTGGGAGCGTAGTCCAACTGTCGAGCACCTTAGTGGCATGGTTGACAAAGGAAGGAAGAGAAGCGACGGGATTGGAGCAGTAAAACCACTCCTGGTGCCACCCCTTTAGAGAAGATTTGAGAAGAAGAGCAATGTATGCTTTCTTCATCGCATTGCGGAGCTGAAGACTGGCCCCCCAACTACCTGGGGCCGTTGCTTGTTGGGCTGCGATTTAAGGTGGTAAAAGAATTAGAAGAGATTGAAGCGGGGGAGGATGCCAAGAAATGTTTCGTAGAGAGTAACAAAGATGGAAATCTGAAAAATTGAGTTGGGATTGAGGTGCACCAGCTCGATCAGGTAATAATCAAGCAAGCACTGCAAGAAGCTGCAATACGAAAGGGAGGGACCTCTATAGAAGAACAATTTGAAGATGACCACCTCGTGGGTTTTCGGCGTGGGGATGGTCTCACCCTCGGCGGCGCGCTAGCCTATCAGCTCCTTGGCCCGTAGCGCCCCCTCCCGCATCAAATGCCCTAGCCTGGACACCGACGACACCGATGTTTGTCATTCCCTGGTTGGCAGCAGAGTAAAGTCAAAGGCGGAACTCGACATTGTTTCAGATCTAGGGTTTTTTGGGAAGGCTTGGGGGATTTGGGAGTGGGGATGCGGAAGCGGCGATGGAGGAGCTCAAGGAATTGTTGCGGCTTGCTTGATGTGCGCGAACCCTTGAAGAAGCTTGAAGGTGATGGGCGCAAGATTTTCGGAAACGATGCGGCGCAAAAGCTAGAAGTTGAAGGGGTGCACGATTTAGGGAAGAAGAGAAATATTTTCTCTCTTCCTGCTTAAAAGGGTTGCACTGGGTTGGTTGGCTTGGGCCGGTCTATTCAGTAGTGGGCCAAAAAGATATGAGTTCTTAAATAGCATGTCCTATTGGGCCGCTTGCCGGCTGTGTTGACATCGCAACTTGGGTGTTGTTTTACAAGAACCAATTAAAATAATCAGATATGCTTCATGCTAAGCCTATAGCCGAGTGTATACATTTGGGTATCTTAATTATTTTTTAAGTATTGAGGATATATCCTTATAAGGATCAATGGTTGGTCTTCATTAAAATTGGAGATGTAGGTATCTCTCAAGTACACCTCATCACATATTGGATTTGAGTTCATAGTGATACACGGCTTACATGCTTTGCTAAATTGCAATGAGCAAAATTCTAGTCAATAATTGGCCGAAGAGTACAATTTCTGAGAAACATATCACTTGGAAAAGATTTAAAGGTTAAAGATCTTCAATATTATGTTTAATTGTTTTACAATTAAGTACAAAGTCAAGAGCTGCAACTAATAGGTGCGCCTATTCGACACACACTATTTATTTATTTCCATGAAACCCTGATAGCCTTGTTGCTAGCTGAAATGAAGCAAGACTAGAGATAAAAAGTACTCGGACAATGAGCACTCGGAAGCAAAGCACTCAAGATTTCATCACCAAGGAGGATGAGCACTCGGCACAAGCTGTGACTCAACTATGAAGGTCTCAGGGGCTACTGTGGAGACCATGGACCCCGGTTTACCTCAAAGAAGGCACATACGTCCACTCGGTAGAGGTTGAGCCGGCCCATACAATCGGGGATGAAGTAGGACTGGACGTCATGTTACCTTGCATGATAAGAAAAGAGATATAATTCTAGCCGGACTCTATGTACTGATAAGAAATACCCTGAGTCGTATCCAACCGTGTTTCCTACACGGTAACCCTTATCCCTTCGATATATAAGAAGATGTAGGAAGCGCCCTTTGGCATACAGAATCTCACCAGAGAATCACCTAAGATACAACGGAAGCAATACATCACAACTGGAGTAAGGTATTACCTCGCATCAAGGGTGATAATTTCTTGTGTTCTTTTGAATCATCGAATTTAGATCCGACGTATAGTTTTATATTTAATATAGCCGATATAAAATATTGATAGTTAAAATATAAAAAAAATTAAGGAATAATCTATTAGATGATCCTCCGGATGAAGATATAGAGATCCAAATTAAACTTAGTATACGTTATGTGAGGTATGAGAAGCAAGTAGGAGAGGGAGGATCCAATGGTGGAAACAAATGGTGAAGAAGAGGAAAATATCAAACTGTCACATCTCTCCTCCTAAATTTGATACAACAACGGGAAGGCACAGGGTAGGGTGATCCAACGGCTCATCATGTTGACCGCGAGATAGATATCTCAAGGTTTAGTAAATTATCTTTTTCACACTGTTACTAGATTTTGGCTATTGGAACACAAAAACGTGGGTCGTTGGTTCCGTATACGTTTGGTCATGATAAATTACCATTCAGCCTATCAATTTACCAAGAGTTAATTTGTTCAGTACCATATATAAGCACTTAACCAGGCTAGGAAAATATCATTGTGATGGTCTTTGTCTGAAAAACTACCATCACATAGTCATAGATGGTCGAAATTAAAAAATGGTGAAAAGGTCAGGGCATGGGCTCCAAAGAGGCATGAGACGACCTTGCAGAAAGAAAACAATCCGATCGAGGTCGGCTGGCATGCATGCTTGCCTTTGACAGAACCATCTAGAGGTTAGGACGTATCCATCACATGGTATTTATTACCCATTTATCAATTTTAACTTGTGATATCCATCATATGGTATGTATTACCTGTTTAACAATTTTAACTTGTGATTTATCATATCATTATGCATTTCAATTCCAATTTTTTACCCCTACAAAATTTACACTACTGATACTGCAAGGTGTATATAGCAGAATCAAATCTATCTTTTTATCACGAAAAATCTTTCATATGGCAATAGCGTTAGATATTACAACAATTCATAATTTATTACATTTTTTCTGTTGCAGTAGATAACTCACAAATATAATAGTTCGAAGATACTAACAAAATTTGATCCCATCACAATAGGTTCACTAGATCATCCGACACGAAGAAGTGGAATTATCATACCAACGACGATCGACAAGTAGCCTAAACATTAGACCTAATGAGTCTGCTTCCATTATATAAAACTTAGGCCTAATGAGAACGCTTTGACTAATCATCGTTTTTTCACTCCCAAAAGGAGAAGGCCTCGAGTTCATTAGGGTTCGGAAAGCGGTGCAGGGCAAAGGGTCTCCTGGAATCCGGCTATTATTATATATATATTCGTCTCGACAACTTATTGTTGGCGCAGGCGTGCGACTCTGCCGGCTGTTGCCGAGACAAATTTCACGGCGTGCGCAGCTGCATACACCATAGTACTGCTGCATACTACTATAGCGCATCATCATGGCCACTCGAGCCGTTGTGCAAATGCAAATGTGCAAAGAAAGAGGCATGCTAATGATATAGTATGGTTTTTTTTTTTACACCTATGGCTTGTCTAAGGATGTCATATTTTAAGTTAGACAAATTTAACTGAGTTAGATATCTGTTTGATTCATAGCCATAATTATGATAAGATTCTTTCTCCACCATATGGCCCCACGTGCCATTGAGATAAAAAAAAATGTGACAATAATGTCTTGTACTAGCTGAAGTGTGGCTCAAATTTTGCTAATCATATCTTAGCCAAGTTAAAAAAATTATGACAAACTTAGGTAAATTGAGGCATCCAAGCAAACAACCTCTATATCTGTCCCTGCCACTTGCAGCGACTGAATTGAACAAACTTTGCTTACCATAGAATTCTCAAAGAACAAAGGAATGTAATGTCTTTTTGGATGACAGAAGTGGTAGCCCTGTCCTCTACAGCAAACAGGGATGAATATAACAATTACACGTTAAAATTGGCAAAAACAAAGAGAATTTTAAGAAAAAGGAAAAAAAATCTAAATCAACTCGACCAACGAAAATGTTATGCTAAGATCAGCTACTAAGGAAAACTCTACAAGTGCGATGAATTATGGATTATCATCAGCATACTTTCTAAACTTCTAAATAGCGTGATTTTCGTCAAATTTTTTTATATATACGTTTCTGAGAATACTTTTTTTTAAAAACAACTTTTTAATTTTATGACAGCAATCTATTCGTTTATACCTTGAGGTATTACTATAAAATCAAATAATCTATCATCTATTCATCTATTCAAAAGAAAAGAACTGGGCCTTAATCGATTCGAGGTAGCAAAGGTGGAAATTCGTGCTGAACTACCTCGGCAGGTTCTTAGTTATCGGACCCAGAAATGCGGGACATTCGATTTTTCTTCCCTTTGAGAATCACGCCGATATATATGTAATAGTCAAAATTATCAAAAGGATTGCTTTGCTTGCACATATTTTAGTAGTACCTGCATTTTGGATTATGGAGTACAAGTTTATTCGTGAATCGAGACTCTAGTTGGGGACCCAAACTATAAACAACTCGTGCAGCTTGGGCACCCATCTATTCCTGCTAATTTCGACCCACAACGTCATTGAATATATCAGAGTCAAGGGCACAATCATATCAGCAATTTTTCCATATTGCTTGCTTAAAAGCAAATAATAGAAAAAAATTCATTCAAAAAGAGAGATTGATCATTAAAAAAAGAGAGAGATTAATGGTATCATACAGACATACAGAGTCAAGGTTGTTTCTCTATCACCTCGGAAAAAAATGCCTGGTATATCACTATCGTGTTGTCATACATATACGATACAGCTAACCTGCAGCAGGACAAGATTAATCAAGAATTCCAACTAAAAAAGATCGCTATCCACATATGCAACAAGCATATTATCGCGTCCAAAATTGAAATTACATGAGCCATCTTGATCAACCCCCCCAAATCAAAAAGAAAAAAAAAATCATTCGGTGATAAAGAAAGTGAAATATACAATATGTGGATACGTGTAGAATTGAACCACTTGACCTTCTCGGTAATCATCAACAAAACAAAACAGAGACGCTCGATTTTTTTATCATGTTTAATTTAGATTATTGAGTAAATTACTATCACAGATTATTCACTTAATTATATAAATAAATTAAATATTTTAAAAAATAAAATTAATAAATACTTCCTCCATCTAATGATGTAAGCACTTTTAGATTTCGACATGGTTTTGAATGTGCTACTTTAATTAATAGTATCTATAAAAATAAATTGTCTTAAATAAATAGAGTTGTATATTATGATAGTGTGTTTAACGATGAATCTAGTAACACTGTTTTTACGTTATCAGTCCTTATGATTTTTTTTTCTATTGATTGTTAAAGCTAAAACTGTTTGACTTAATACTATTATGAAAGTGTTTATATTTGTGGACAGATACAATAGCTTAAAATAACTGGTCTGATCAAATACAGTAGAAGAATATTTTTAAGAAGATGTACTTTTTAAAACATAGAGAAAATAAACTATTTTAATAATTCGGTGAATAATCGGAAAAAATACGGCCAAGTAAAAGAGATACACGGCCAATCCAAAAGGGCAAATTAAAAGAAGTTCAAAATAAACACATTTTGCATCATCCGCTGTCAACATCCTGGAGAGAAGATTACAGATTGGAAATCTCGTGATCGATAGGTACATATGACAACTTCAATTTCAAGAGGAAAGAAGACGACGACGAATTCGTTTTCATCCGTGGTCAAAAATATATTTGGGATGGCAAGAACAGAACAGAAGAGAGCATGGCAGGGCAGGAAGAGAGGAAGGAAACTGAGCTGTGCGGCGATGGCGATTGCTGTCTGCTCGGACCCCTCGTAGAGAGGGCGATATTTATTGATTAATGAGTAATCATCCGGACAGCGACGCGTTTGTAGCCTTGCGATTATGGCTTATGGCGATGAGGAGGATGACACGGCCAATGCCTATCCATAATGCATTTCTCCAGATTCAGATTTCAGACATAAGCAGTTTGATTACTCCTTATTAGTCCATGCCACGTGTGCAGTCTGGCCAACTACCCAGTGTGAGCCGCCTGCCTCTGTTCAAACTCGATCCTCTCTGATTGGATCTGATTAACACGTAGTGCTCGTACTAGGAGCAATATAATATCATAAGCCCCTTCTGTTTGGTTCAGTTCAGTTGCTAACTGCTTTCAGTTGTGTCCTTCGCTTTGTTACGACAATGTTCGGTTCAGTCAAGCACCAAACTTTGAACTTGCTCAAATCGTCCTACCAAGGGAGCTCAACCATTGATTCAAAGAATGCCGCCCAACAGCGTGTTACGGACCGTGTCGATGTCCAAAACGACGATGATCAGGCAGCACTGTGCCGTTCCTGAGGGTGAGGGGAGTAACTTTTGCATTGCATTGGTAGACAGGATGTGTCCACGGAGAAAACGCCGGGGGAAACAGAAGAAATTTTGTTGCCTCCTCTGAGTGAGGACAAGAGAACAGAAGGTGCTGCATTTGCTGCATTAGGGTGAAGTACCAAGTAGTACAGGCTTTACTCCCTCCATCCTATAATACTACTACTTTTAGCATATAAATTTATTCTAAAATACTACTGATTCTTCGTCTATCAACCAATCATAACTATCTTTCTATTAATTTTTTCACCTATCTTGTTATCTCAACGATTACAATCACTCCTTATCTTAATCTTAATTTTTTTTAAAAAATAAAAAAGTCTCACTAAGTATGGGACGGAGTACTCGTCACTGTTACAGAAACTTAACAAAGAAACAGCTGCCTCTCTGCTTAATACTATGTAATGTACTCAGATATTTGTCAGCTACTCAGAGTACTAGTTACTGGTTTTGCTTTAGTCAAGTCTTTTGCTTTCGTGTCCAACATGACCACATGTGCCTACACAGGACACAGATGCTGCCCTCAACAGAGAGATGATTGAGATCAAGAATTGACATTTTACACTAACATATAGGTTAAAGATATGGTTTTTACACTTCATTGAAGAAAAAAGTGATTTTTAATCTTCCATTCCAATAAAAGTGATTTTACTCTTCCTACTAGCATTGGAGACAAGTAGATTTTTACTCTGCAAAAAAAAGTAGTCGGAGTAGTTGGATCATCCATAGCTTGGCAATCAACAACAGATTTGCCAAAATGCATCCAAATCTTGTAACTATATTATAGATTTATATAGTTGGTTATACATATGGGGATCTGTACACTTGCTTCCGTTGATGCCTCAATGGCTCAAAGAAGAGGTGGAAGAAGAAGAGGGTGATAGAGTGGATGGAGGGGAAATTTTCATCAAGAACCTGGCTGTGGCTTCGTCGGCGGCCGCGACGCGCTGCTCTCGCCGCCGGGGAGGCCCATCTCCACGTCGCGGTCGGCCTGCGGCGGTGCCGGCGGGGGCGTCGCGCCGCCGCAGCCCAGCAACCGCCGCAGGGCCGCTAATCTTGCCGCTTCCACGACGGCGGCAACTCCGGCGATGGGTCCCGCCGACGGCTGCGGCGGGACGGCTGACTGCTGCTGATGCTGGTGGTGGGACGGCGGAGGAGGCAGCGGCGCGGCGCCACCGGTCCTGACGGCGTCCTGGGAGCCGAAGAAGAGCACGTTGGTGGGGAAGTTGGGCGACTCCGCGTCGGCCTCCGGCGGGCGCACGGCAGCCGGCGCCTCGTCGACGACCGCGCACCGGCAGAGCGGACAGGTGGAGTGCGACCGGAGCCACATGTCGACGCACTCGACGTGGAACCCGTGCCCGCACCGCGGCAGCAGGCGGGCGGCCTCCCCGGCGGCGAGCTCCGTGATGCAGACGGCGCAGTCCGCCGCGGGGTCCCCCTCGTCCACCACCTTCGTCGGCAGCGCCGCGATGGCCGCCTCGTCCAGCCCCCTCCCCCCGCACCCTCCGTCTCCAGGGCCCCCGAACACGAACCGCGCGCGCCCCCTCGCGCCCTCCCCTCCTCCGCCTCCGCCGCCGATCGTCGGCGCGGCGCCGCGGTACCTCTTGGCGCAGAGGAAGAGGTAGAAGCACACGACGAACGTGATAAAGATCGCGGCCGCCGCCGCCAGCATCGTCGCCGCAGCCGCCACCGACGTCCCCGTCACCGCCATCGATCCGTTGCCACCGAGGCCCCTCCTCTCCTCCCAGCCTCGCGTTCTTGGCCGCCGCCGCCGCTGCCGCTTGCTGCAACCTTGGAAAATTTCCCCCGCGCTTCTCGCAGCAAGAATGAATCTGAGTGTGATTTGGTGGGAGTGCAATCAATCGAGTTGCGATGCACAGGAGAGAGGGGGTTAATATACGGGAGGAGCAATTGGAATTGGAATTTGGGGGCAGGATAAGAGGAGGCTGAGTTGAATTTGCAGGTGGGTTTAGAGAGAGAGAGAGAGAGAGGGAGGAGGGGAAAGTGAGTGAAGGGATATAGTGGTGTGATGAGTGAGTGCCGACCGGTCAATGTTGGAGGGATAGAGACAGATCAAAATCAAATTAAAGGTTTTCAAACAGAGGATAAAAAGAAAAATCTAGCTTAAAAATCAAATTAAAGGTTTTCAAACAGAGGATCAGAAAGAAAATCTAGTTTGTATTTTGGGATGACAGAATATATGCATGTGGAGGTGATATGTCAGTGAGTAAGGAGGATGGACTGTGTAACCATTCAAATTTCTTTTGTTATGATTTGGCGGAAAGAAGTTTATTTTACTCAATCAATCGATTCTGCTTGATCATTTTAGTCTCCTAAGACTACTTTCCAGCTCGCTTTATCTTGAACTATTGAAATTGGCACATTACTCTTTTATTTATAATGATATTTATTTTTTCTTTATACAAGTTATATTTTAATGTGGGATCTTGTGGCACAATAGCTAGGTGGGAGGCGCCTACAAATAATTTAACATCTTTTAAACCGTATACAAACAATCATAGTTTTTTTTTCTAAAAATAGTTATGTAATACTATAGGTTATGGTGTGGTGTGGAATTGGGTTAAGATTCATTTGTTTAATATTCTAGCTCTTATAAGGAGCCTCTAGAACCATTCTCATCATCTTCTAACTTAAACTATTTTATCGATTCTTATGAACACGCTTCCTAGACTGCTAAACAGTGTGTCTTTTGTAAAAAAAATTAAATAAAACAATTTTCATGTTTGTAATAGCTACTGTCTCTACCCAAAATATAGCTATTTCTAGCTAATAATCTGACGAGTACTTGTCCAGAATCTAGTTTCGTAGCCAGAAATAGCTATATTTTAAGACGTAGGCAGTAATACTTAATTAATTATATGCTAATAACCTGTCACATTTCCCGTGTAGCAATAAACTCAAGCCTAACCTCATATTCAAACAATATCTTATAATTGTTCATAATTACATGAAAGACGTATATGCATGCATATACATATGACATATTTGTACACCATATACACGCATACACAAGTATGCGATATGCATGCATATACGACACATTTGTACACCATATATACGCACGCCACGCACAAGTATGTATGTACTCATGAGATGAAAGTAAGGATAAATTCATAAACCTGGCTAAGATCATACACAAAGGTACACCCGAGAGTGAATTTATGGCTGTCAGGATTTAAAACCTGATAAAAATGATGAATAGAGTCATACATGCTACAACAAGGTTTACAATATCGTTTAGGCACTGAAAACTGCTCCTCTTCTATTTCGTCAATAACTACGATAACCGAGTTGAGCTGTTATCAACGAAAACCTACGAAGTTCAAACAAATTTTGCTAAAATTTTTAATTTTATTTTAAATTTGATCAAATTATCGAGCAATTATTAGCGAGATAATCAGCTGTCGTTGTGATAACTAACGGTTATATATAGTTGATATTATAAGCCCTAAGCTATACGCATAATTTCATAACCACACAAAAAATTTGTTCATAGAAAGACTTGTAATATTTATCATATCACGTATCCATCAACAGCAAGATAATAGTAATGACTTCATCAAT
Organism: Oryza meyeriana var. granulata; assembly: GCA_003991445.1. Classification (NCBI taxonomy): domain Eukaryota; kingdom Viridiplantae; phylum Streptophyta; class Magnoliopsida; order Poales; family Poaceae; genus Oryza; species Oryza meyeriana. The sequence goes on from RYFJ01000328.1 coordinate 105,858, forward strand.
CTTAAAAACTCAAAGATGTTTATACGTGAGTATGCGTACATATATATTAACGCCTGTGTTACTACTGTACGAAATGGAAAACATAGCCATTGATGAGTTAACGCTAGGGCCTAGATGGGCTGTATCTATGGCAAATGAATGCCGTAGATGAGCAATAATGGAAGAATGGGGGGCACCGCGTTGTGTGTTCGCGATGAAAGCCTGTCTAAATTGATCATCCATTCTGTCATTTTGCTGTGGTTACAGGACCAGCTACAGTGACCCTTGTTCTATCGACAAGCTTGTCTTGTAAGGTCATTTTACTTGCTCAGCACATCCAGCGTATAGATACTAATCGACAGCCACGATTCGAGCTTCATTGTGTGTCATTTCGTAAACATAAAGCTTGTTCCTGCCGTACTAAACTTGGTATATATGGAGCGATTGGTAGGCTGATTGGTCGTAGTAACTTGGTAGGTACACACAGTGTGACCAGTTAGTAACAGTCTCCGATACATTTCGCCTGGATGACAAGACGTAACTTGGCATGACAATTTAGGGCATGTTTAGTTTGTTCTCAAGATTCTTGTTTGAAAAAAGAAAAAGAAGGCAATGTTCTTAAAATATATTACACGTACAGTATCCTATCAGAATTTGTTAAGATTAAAAATGTGAATACATCAAGCATGATGCTTACTTTCTGGCTGTGTGCACTATATGCAGAAGGCTGGAGGTGTATTAATTTCTCATCTTGTTTTGCCTAAACTTTGTTTAAGCTACACTAAACTTAGTGGGATTTGCCTAACCAGGAATCCCATGCATGGTTGCGTAATTAATTAATTAATTAATCCGGCGGTGGCACATCGGCCGGGATCAACGGCGCGACGGCCGCCCCGACGCGCGTACGGAGGCAGACAGAGGCAGGAGCATTTCCCGGTCTCGTCTTCTTCCATTTCACCAGTCGGCGATCGAGGCCAGGTGAGTCAGTGCGTGGGCTCGTCGCTGCTCGTCTCGCCGCCGATTGTTGCCGGCCGGAGACTCACTTTAATTGGTCGTACTCTCTTTCCTTGTTTTAAAATAGAGCGACTAATATATAACATTATTCTAAAGAAGAGCGACCTAATTTATAACATTTATAACATTGTTCTAAAATAAAGCGATCTAATATAACATAGTACTATAAATTTAAACCGACTAATACTCCATTCGTCTCAAAATATAGAAATCTAGTGCTAGATTAGACAGTCTAATAGTATGAATCTAGTCAGAGCAACCTAATAATAGATTAGACACCACCCAGTACTATGAATTTTAGTACTACAGATCTAGATTCACCCATAGATATATCTTCATGAACCGGGAGCATGGCGTATTCGAATACCAAACGACTCTGCAGCATCTATCCAGCTTTACCCGCAAGATATCCATAGCTAGCCAGGCTGAAGATAACAAAGTGTAGTACTGCCCCAAGCTCATCTCTGTTCTGCCTAGCAGGTTATAGGACAAGACGCCTGTTGGCCTCAACTTGGCCTTCGCGAGGGTGTCCACCAACCCGACGACTCGTACACCCACTATTGCACGACTAGGAGGAACACGCAGTCCTCAAAGACCGCAAAGGGTACCGCAGTACCCACACTCATATAAACAAATAATCTTACATCACTCAGTGGCCATTACACACGTTAAAGCCTAAAATACCAATACACTGAAAGGCTGCAGAAGTTCAATTCACTGGAGCAGTACACACTGGGTCCAAATACCTCGATCGTGTGGATGGGCGCTAACTATGTCACTTATACTAGCACAAGGGGGTTATGTCCTTAAAACTTTAAATATATCATATACTTCCAAAACTATCATATAAAATAACAGTTTTATATAATATTTAACATGTTCATAATAAGCAGGATTAACCTAGAGTTATCAAGAATATATATTAGGCTCAACTCAAGGCATGGCACTACATTTATAACAATATCAAATAAAAGGTGTTATCTATTTCGAAATACTTTAGAAGATTAACTCATACATCCTATTTAAGTACTTCAAGGTAGTACTCTATCCAAAATATGACCTAGCTCCAGATTGGGTTCAATTATTGTTCAAACGATGCATGACTTGTCTTCAGAATTGGCGTAGTCGTACCAATCGTCTCCTCCTACGACTGCGTAGGCGTATGCGTTAGCTGCGGACTCGAACTCCTCGATTGGATCTGTTGCGGCGGAATCTATCGATACACAATTAAAATAAATAAGCAAATAATTCCAAATAAATACCAAAAATTCAGAAAGTGCACAAGATATTAAAAGAAGAATTATGAAAGAAATTTGAGATTTTTCCAAAGTCGCGTCGAGCAGAAACCCTAGAGTCAAAATTAGGGTTTTGTCAACAGATACTCGGATCGCGGCGAAACTAGCACGGATGGATTCGGAATAAATCAAGAAGTCAGGAATAGGTCTCGGATTTTTGTTCTGAGGTCAAAAGAGCAGTGAACCGGTTGAACCAGGAAATTAAAGGATTTTTGGAATTATCTTTTAAAAGGAAAAGGTTGGTTCTTCGGTTTTCTCTGGTTCAAGGAACCCGACGGTGGTTCAGTGGCGTCGGCGGCGAGGGAGGTGGCGAGACGGCGAGGGGAGGCTCGTTCTGGGGTCTAGAGGCCGAGGTGACTCCATTACTGGGGTCTACTATGGCTGGGGAGGCGGTGGCAAGGCCGGCGTCGATGGCCAGATCATGGCGGCAGCGGCAGACCACGGTGGCGGCGCTCCGGCGAACTGGCGGCTGGGCGAGGCGGTATAGAAGCATCAGTGTGCCATGGGGAAGCTGACGGTGGAGGTGGCTTGAGCTGGGAATGCCTGAGGCGGCGGCGCGCCGTGCGGCCAACGGCAGCCAAGAAAAGAGTGGCGCTACGCGTCGTCGTCACTACCCGGTGCCACGTGTCGTTCGTGTGGTACGTGTTGTGCTCGTGTCTGCTCCAAAACAGGACTGTAGCTACGCGTACACTATGTCTCCTATGTTTGATCTATTCATGTTAATTGCTGTCATATACATGTTTAGGTCAGATTACATGGTTTTGTTTACTTATGCTATTAATGTCATGATTTATTTATGGAATAAACTAAATCTACATGTGCTTATATTTTCAACAATCCAAAAACCTTATTATAGGCACTGTGATTTTTCGATGGCTGGTTTTGCCGATGCACTGAGGTCGGATAAATTTACCGGTGTGCACTTTAAGAGATGGCAGATCAGGGTCACTCTGTGGCTGACAACTATAAAGTGCTTCTAGGTGAGTATTGGCAAACCTGAAGGAGTTCTCTCAGCTGATCAGCAGAAAGAATTTGAGGAAGCCACTACTCTCTTTGTGGGATGCATTCTTAGCGTTCTTGGTGATCGTCTGGTCGAGGTGTACATGCATATGACTGACGCTAAGGAATTATGGGATGCACTGAATACCAAATTCGGTGCTACTGATGCTAGCAACGACTTGTACGTCATGAAGCAGTTTCACGATTTCAACATGGTTGACAACCGTTCTGTGGTCTAACAGGCTCATGAACTACAAACCATTACTAAGGAACTCGAACTCCTTAAGTATGCCCTTCCCGACAAGTTTTTGGCTGCATGCATTATTGCAAAATTACCTTCTTCATGGAGGAGTTTTGGTACTGCACTCAAACACAAGAGATAGGAGTACTCGTTGAGGGGTTAATTGCATCTCTTGATGTTGAGGAGAAAGCTCGGGCAAAGGACGTTGCGTCAAAAGGCGATGGTGGGCAGTCTAATGCCAATGTGGTGCAAAACACTGCAAACAAGAACAATAAAAGGAAATTTGTCAAAGTCCAATAAACCACCAATTTCAGGAAAAAGAGGAACAACAACAACAAGGAGGAAGATATCAGAACTTGCTTTGTGTGTGGCTTGTCTAGTCATATTGCTAGGAAGTGTCTACAATATAAGGGCATGAAGGCATCTGCAGGACAGACCTCTAAATCTGTCAATGTGACCATTGGCAATACTGGAGATGGAATCGGGTATAGTAATTTACCTACTGTTCTCTCAGTTAATCAACTACTAATTGGTGGATTGATACGGGGCCAATGTTCATATTTGTGCTGGCATATCTTTGTTTTCCTCTTATCAGGTCAGCCGGGATTTCTCCGCCCTAATGGAGAATGGGTCGCATACTTTTGTTCGTGGTGTTGGCACGGTAGATCTGAAGTTTACTTCGGGAAAGATCGTGCAGCTAAAAAACGTGCAACATGTCCCTACTATCGACAAGAATCTTGTTAGTGGTTCCCATCTATGTAGAGATGGGTTTAAATTGGTATTTAAGTCTAATATAGTAGTCGTGTCTAAACATGAATATTTTATTAGTAAAGGCTATGAGTGCGGAGGCTTGTTCCATTTTTTCCTTTCTGATTTCTGCAATAAGTCTGTGAACCATATTTGTGGCAGTGGGGATGATGAGGCCAGTATCTGGCATTCACGTTTATGTCATGTTAATTTTGGTTTAATGTCTCAGCTTTCTAGTTTGAATTTAATTTTAAATTTTTTTCATTGTCAAAGGTTCTAAGTGCCATAGTTGTGTGCAATCAAAGCAATCTCGCAAGCCCCACAAGGCTGCCGAGGAGAGAAACTTGGCACCACTAGAACTCCTACATTCAGATCTTTGTGAAATGAATGAGATGTTGACGAAGGGTGGAAAATGATATTTCATGACTTTGATTGATGATGCAACTAGATTCTGTTATGTATATTTATTGCAAATGAAAAATGAGGCCCTAGTCTATTTTAAAATTTATAAGGCAGAAGTTGAAAACCAAATTGACAGAAAGATAAAAAGACTTAGGTCAGATCGTGGTGGAGAGTTTTTCTCTAATGTTTTTGATTTATTCTATGAGGAACATGACATTATATATGAGCGAACGCCTCCCTATTCTCCCGAATCTAATGGGATTGCCGAAAGGAAGAACCGTACGTTGACTGACTTGGTGAATGCCATGTTAGACACTGCGAGATTATCTAAGGCAGGGTGGGGAGAGGCTTTGTTGACCTCGAATCATGTATTGAATAGAATTCCTAACAGAAATAAGGATAAAACACCATACGAGGTATGGATTGGGAGAAAACCATCACTTTCTTACTTGCGTACATAGGGGTGCTTGGCGAAAGTCAATGTACCAATAACGAAAAAGCGCAAGTTAGGACCTAAGACTGTGGATTGTGTCTTTCTGGGATATTCTTATCATAGCATTGTTTATAGATTTTTAATAGTTAAATCTGAGGTACCTGACATGAATATGGGTACAATTTTAGAGTCTTATGATTCTACGTTTTTTGAAAGAATTTTTCCAATGAAGGATACACATAGCACTTCTAGTCAATCTTCTGATTTAATTCCTAAATTAATCACACCATCAGAACAAACTGAATATACACTTGAACATCTCGCTGAGGAGGATGACAGTGAAGCTCCTAGAAGGGGCAAGAGACAAAGGATAACTAAGTCCTTTGGTGACGACTTCACTGTGTACCTTGTGGACGACACTCCCAAGTCAATTTCAGAAACTTATGCATCTCCTGATGCTGACTACTGGAAGGAGGCTGTCCGTAGCGAAATGGATTCTATTATCGCTAACGGGACTTGGGAGGTGACAGAGCGACCATATGGGTACAAACCCGTAGGTTGCAAGTGGGTGTTCAAGAAGAAGCTAAGGCCTAACGGTACTATTGAAAAATACAAGGCTCGGCTTGTGGCCAAGGGCTATACTCAGAAAGAAGGTGAAGATTTCTTTGACACTTACTCACCTGTTACTAGATTGACCACAATTCGCGTACTTCTCTCCTTGGCTGCCTCACATGGTCTTCTCGTTCATTAGATAGACGTTAAGATAACTTTTCTTAATGGAGAGCTGGATGAGGAAATTTATATGGAGCAGCTTGATGGATTTGTAGTAGAAGGTCAAGAAGGCAAGGTGCTAAAGTTGTTAAAATCTTTGTATGGTCTGAAACAAGCTCCTAAGCAGTGGCATGAGAAATTCGATAGAACACTAACTTCTGCGAGCTATGCAGTCAACGAGGCAGATAAGTGTGTATATTATCGCTATGGTGGGGGTGAGGGAGTTATTCTGTGCTTGTATGTTGATGACATACTAATCTTTGGGACAAACCTTGAGGTGATTAATGAAGTTAAATCATTCTTGTCTCAAAACTTTAATATGAAAGATCTGGGAGTAGCTGATGTTATCTTAAACATTAAGCTAATCAGAGGTGAGGATGGGATTACACTCTTGCAATCTCATTATGTGGAAAAAGTCTTGAGCCGCTTTGGCTATATTGATAGCAAGCCTTCTCTAACTCCTTATGATCCTAGTCTTTTGCTTCACAAAAACAAAAGAATTACTAGGAATCAGCTGGAGTACTCCCAGATAATTGGCTCACTTATGTATCTAGCTAGTGCAACTAGGTCAGACATCTCTTTTGCTATGAGCAAATTGAGTCGGTTTACCTCTAACCCGGGAGATGATCATTGGCGCGCACTTGAGCGAGTTATACGCTATCTGAAGGATACTATTAATCTTGGACTTCACTATACTGGGTACCCGTCGGTATTGGAGGGATATAGTGATTCCAACTGGATCTCTGATGTTGATGAGATCAAAACCACGAGTGGATATGTTTTTACACTAGGTGGTGGTGTTATTCATGGAGGTCATGCAAACAGACCATTTTGACGAGATTAACCATGGAAGCAGAGCTTACGGCATTACATACTGCTACTATTGAGGCAGAACGGCTACGTGATCTATTAATAGATTTGCCTGTGGTTGAAAAACCAATGCCGGCTATCCTTACGAACTGTGACAATCAAACTGTCATTGGTAAGGTGAATAGTTCTAAGGATAACATGAAATCGTCTAGGCATGTGAAGAGACGATTAAAGTCTGTCAGGAAATTGAGAAATTTTGGAATTATAAGTTTGGATTATGTCCAAACTGTTAGCAACCTAGTAGATCCCTTTACGAAGGGGCTATCACGAAATGTGATAGATAATACATCGAGGGAGATGAAAATGAGACCCATGTGAGTTACACTATGGTGGTAACCCAACCTATGTGATCGGCGATCCCGTGAATTATGACCTGGGAAGAACAAACAATTAGTTAACGGGAGTAGAGTACCTTTAACTATCTCTAAGTGAAGATGCATATACTCTCACAAGCTGTAAGGCAGGTTGGCCTTTGCCTTAATGTGTTTTGTTGGCTTTAAATAGCGAAGATGTTGTTCTATAAAACATTCTTGAAAGAACACACCTATATGAGCTCGACCGTTGGTCGCGGTTTATGGAGATTTTGGATGAATATCCTAGGAAACTCATGAAAGACTAAGGAGTATAACTTATAAGCTCCAACCGAGGGGTAGGCTACTGACGGCCTAGTATTAGTCAAGGCTTTAAGTGAAACTTGCTTGCACAAAACTTGCAATTTAAGGCGTAGTCCATTGTTTAAGTTGTGAGTAAGTGTAGCTTGGAGTTCTAGATGGATGTTCAACCTTAACCAGTCTCTATCGAAACACTAGTATATAAACAGTACTTTAGAGAATGGCAAATCTCTTTGGGACTATGAGATTTGGTGGAGGATTGTTGAAATTACTAAGTGGACTAAGACCCATGTGGAGAATAATTCCTAGAAAAATCTCAAAGGCCCACCTCATAAGGAGTGGCATGAGAAGTTTAGTACCACCTTGCTAGTTCTAGGAGAGGGAGACCTCCTTATAAGGGTGAGCTCTCTCCTAGCCACTTGAGATATACATAGTGGAGAGAACTAGAGGAACACACGCGTGCGCTCGCTCGTCATGCCAGGCCAGGCGGCGCGGGTACGCGACATGCGCGTGAATGGTTCGCCAAAATTGGCTTCTCATGCTTGCGTAGATGCAACTTCCTTTTACAGTTCTGTTTTGCTGTAAATCTTAACAACTTATCCGAAGTTTGTTTTGAACTCACGGGATAATTTGATAAGCGCTAAGTCCGGATAAAATACGCGCGGCTTATCCGGTTTGGTTACGAGATAGAGATCGTGCGGGCGTCCTGATCACGCGTCCTAATATCTCTATAAATACCGAGCTGTTGTCTCCATGCAACATATGGGAAAACAATCTAGGGCTTGCCATCTCTTCTGTTCTGAGCCGTCGTTCGTCGTTTACTCCGTCCCATTCGTCGGGGTGCACCAGCGGATTAGGAGAGTAGGTCTCCGGAACCCTCGCCTTCGACGTCCTACACTAGGAGAGGGCGAATAAGGTTTTGGGAAACGCTACGTGCGACTGCTCGCTATGCACCCATCACGGCTCGTCTTCCTCCACGTTCGGGCGCTGCGCGTCGTCGTCACCACCCAGTGACGTGTGTCGTTCGTGTGGTATGTGCTGCGTCCGTGTCTGCTCCAAAATAAGATTGTAGATACGCGTACACTATGTCTCCTGTATTTAATCTATTCATGTTAATTGTTGTCATATACATGTTTAGGTCAGATTACACTTATGATATTAATATCATGATTTATTTATGGAATAAACTAAATCTACATATGCTTATATTTTCAACAAAACCAGCCAAGAGGTTTTACTGCTTTCAGATTTGCGCCACTATCTTTAATTTTCTCTTTTTTTTTGTTTGTACCTTACCGACGATAGCATGCAATCTCGCTACCAACCGGTGGCACCCAACTTCTTAAAAAAAAAGCCATGTTACGTATCTAGTGTACACAATCTTTGTTTGTAGGTAGCAGCATCGTTTCAAATGTGGAGGATTTTTGTAAAGGGTGGGCGCCAACCCCCCGCGCGCCACGGCCGTACGACGCCGTACTAATCACTATCATTAACTACTAATCATCTTCTAAGCATCATCATTAGTACTTAATAATTTTTAATTATAAAATAATACATAAATAAGCAAAGTGAAAAGTTTTAGATTTCAAGTTAAAAGTTTCGAAAATCTAATTAAAAGTTTCAAATTTTGGGTTGAAAATTTCAAAATTTGAGTAGATTTTTTTAAATTCTTAGTTGATAGTTTTTAAATTTGAGTTGAAAGTTTCAAAAATTGAATTGAGAGTTTTAAAATTAGAGATGAAAGTTTTAAATTAGTGATATAAAGTTTACTCAATTTTGTTATTATTTTATTTCTTTTCAATATTTTATCTTTTTATTTTTTTACTGTGCATGTGGGACATTGCGCTGGGACAGCCTGGGCGCGCTGCCAACGTGCGCCTGCCCAGCAACTTTCCTATTTGTTGTGTTGTTCATGGGCTTGCCTACATACAACAAAGGTCTAAGAGCATCTCCAGTATGGACGCTAAACTAAGACCCTAAACAGATTTTTAGGGAAAAAAAAAGAGGTCTAGCAGGGCCCCTACTAAGATTCTCAAAATAGAAAGGCCCCCAAATCCCTCTCCACAGCCTCCATTCCTAGGGGCTCTATAGCCAGCCCCTATTTCACTTTTTTTTGGCGCAGGTGAAATTTCAGCGCGGGCTTTTATCGCGCATGGTACATCCTATCTCCCGCCGCCGCCGCCGCCACCACCATTCCACCTTCTCCTGGCAGCCCTCCTCCCTAGCCGCCTCTTCCTCCAGGCACCTATCCTCCCTGGCACTCCTTGGCTTCCTCGACGCCCCTCCCCCCCGATGCAGCTCGCTTTCTCCCCCTCCCCTGATGATAGCTCCTCCCTAGCGCTCCTTCCACCCCGGAGCCCCTCCTCCCTGACACCTCTCCTCCCGGCGCCTCCTCCTTCCCGGCCTCCTTTGCACAGTACTTCACCGATGACCTCTAAAAGAGGAGTACCGGCAACATAATAAATCCGTGTTAGAGGAGTTTCTAAAAATATATAAAGATATAGAAAACAAGCAAGTACATGAGCAACTTCGAGGTGATCTTGTGGAGCACCTGTGGGTGCTTTATGGTGCTCAGTAGTTTGTTTCATTGTATTTTCTATGGGTTATTTCCAATCTTGAACTTTTGTTTGTAGGATATGCCATTTTCATGTTTCTAAATTTTGAATAAAAATTTGAAGTGCGGTGTTTCAAATTATTAATTTGTATATGGATGAATTCTACGCGTTACAAATATTTATGTTTCAATTATTATAGTGTCAAACTAGTTATATACATATAGTGTATGGTGAAATACAATAGAAAAAGAAATAGAGGCCGTTACTGGAGTTCGAGGCATATTTGGGGTTCAAAGAAAATAGGGTCAGCACCCATTTAACCTTTGGAGACTCTAAAATATGGGCTATTGCTGGAGATGCTTAGAAACGAAAAGGCTATTTAGCGAACGTTCGTGCGCAGGGCATCCCCGCGAACACCCCTCCAACCTTCTGTTTGTGGCATCGCTTTCCTTTTATAGAAACTTTATACACGTAAACTTTATACGTAAAAAGTTTATACACGGAAAGTTTACACGTCTGGTTCGAATTCGGAATTAGAGTTCCAGCGTATAATTTTATACAAATAATTTTTTTATTTATATACAATGTTTTCTATGTATAAAGTTTCTATATATATAGTTTATACGTTCGATCTTAAATTTAAATTTGATTTGGAATCAAATTCCTTTATGTAGAATGTCTACGTATTAAAAGGTTGTATATGTAAAGTTTATGTGTATAAAGTTTATACTATAAGGGTTTTTTTACTACACATGGGCTGGGCTGAAGCGTTCGTACGGCCTAGACGCGCGAACACTTACCTATTAGACCTCCCCTAAGAGAAAGAACTGTAGGTGAGATTAGGTCGGTGACTAATAGCCTGTTTGAAACAGATTATCTATCATATTATTGTGATAGATTAACTACTTGATTGTAGAAATAAATTAAATATCTTAAAAATAAACTTAATAAATAGCTTAGAATAAATTGTCTAAACAATGCAGCAAAAGATTTTTTTATGAGAAAACATGTTTTTGAGACGTGGAGCAAATAATCCATGATAGTCAAGTTAAAGGTGAACTCTATGATGACCTGAATGGCTGAAAATGTGACATGCTGCACAATTTGCTATAGCTATAAATATGATAAAACTTTTTCTATATAATAAAAATAAGTGTATGATTTCCGTGAAAAAAGCTTATAAAATGTCAGCTGATAGGCTAATATACTATGGTACACTTAGGGGTGGTAATGGATCCAACTTTTTATCCAATAAAATTTAAGAACATAGTCTAAAAGTAGGTGAATTGAATTTTTATAGATTTTTGAGCTAAAAGTATATAAGGAGTGAATTAAGCCATAAAAGGGTCCATCCGCCGTGGTCTATTACCTTCCGTATGTAGCTGCGTTCGAACGAGCTGGTGGCTAGTGCTTATTCGTGACACGCAAAACGAGAAATATTATTAGTACATGATTAGAAATTTTATAGGCTACACTTTCTATTTAATTTTTAAAAGAAATTTCTATATATAATTTTTTAAAAAATATATCTTATTTAATATTATGGGAAGCGTGCTTAAAAAACAAGGCAATAAATATAAACCAAAAGCTCATAATAATACTACCTAAAAATATTTAAGGTAACTGAAATTAACTGCTCGTACAGTTTCTGCCCATGAACTACGAGTAACAACGCAGCCCCCTCGGTGCAAAGTAGCTGCGTGGCTATTCCTTCACGCCCAACCCAGCCGTGTTTTTACTGTTAATAATTTAATTTTTTAAAATTTATAAAACTATTTTTTAATTTTTTTTACAGAAATACCCTCTTGCCGCCGTGGGTCAGGGCGGTATTTAAAAACCGCCGTAGTCCAGGACAACAAATGGCCTGGCCGTCAGTGGGCCGTGACAGCATGGGCCGCCGTTAGCCGGGGGGGCCACGTGGGCTTGCCACCGTGGCCTAGGGCGGCGAATGCCGCACGGGCCCCCCCGTGAGGCCGGCAGGACTGCAGGAGGCAGATTGCAAATTTGCATTCGCCGTCCTGGGGGAGGGCGGTTTTTAGCCCTCCCCTATAAAACCCCTTCGCACACTCGCCGGCGCATCATTTCCCCCTTCCGCCTCCAGCGTTCGTCTGATAGAGCTGAGGCAAAAGAGAAGCAGTACAGCGGCGAAGCCCTCGCGGATTTTTGAGCCGAACCCAGGTATTTTTTGCTCTCCCTCCGTCATGTAGTCAATTTTTTAGACAAGTGTTAATTAGTACTAGACGCGTAGTGTAATACCCGATATAGTATGAAAATATTAGCGGTTTGGCATAACCATCGTTAGTGTTAAATTTATTTGACCGTACTAGAAGAACATAGCGGACAGGTAGTAAATTGTAGATATTTTAGAAATAAATATGCTCCGCCATGGCCATCGTTGGTATACGTCATTTCGACACGTTAGATAAACCTAGCGTATAACTTTATTAGCGCCGCTGGGTTAGTTTGTAAAATGTAGAAACGGTAACGGTTTGACTCATACCTATAGCCTTTTTATGGAACGAATATTGATTAGTACAGATTAATAACTGTAGTGAAAATCTTTTTTGTCAACAGAAATGGCAAATAGAGTTGTATTCGCGATATATTACGGTGAAGGAAATGTCAGAGAAGGACAATATGGGGTAGATTTATCGGAATTCAACGTAGCACAAAAGGGAATTATAGCTCCAGCTGAGAGAAGTTTTCCTAGAGTTTACAATTGGTTAATGAGGGGATTTGGAGTAGATCCTCAAGTAAATGTAATTACGGTGTACGCACTGGTTAGCTGGGCTGTGGAAGGTTTTTGGTAGGAATTGATGCCAATAGATTCGACGGCCAGCTGGGTATTTTTTGTGGAGAGTGCACTGCAGCGAGGATGGGCACCTAGCATCCTAGTGGTAGTGCATGACAGGGTCAGCATTGATTAGACTGGTCCAAGTACAGCGGAAGGGCCCGATGAAACAGGGGAGCAAAATGAGGCAGAAGACGAGGGTGCCGGAAAAGAAGGAGGCCAAGAAGACATGGGACTGGGGGGGTTTGCAGATGAAGGGGAGAGACACCCAGGTCTAGTACAGGAGATGGAAATTGAAGACTCAGAACTTGAGCATATGGAGGATGATGATTCTTCGGAGGACGATGTATACCCGACAGAATGGGACAACGAGGACTTCTCTGGACTCGTTGTCTCAGAGGGGCACACCGTGCCATGGGAGTATCGGCAGAATAAAGTGGTGCAAGGCGCTAGGTACGCTGAAAAAGTACAGTTGACAGAGGCTGTGAAGATGTGGGCCGTGTCACTTGGGAGGAAGTTCTGGGTATCAAAGTCCACCAGATCAGTGTACGAAGTGAAATGTGCAAGTTCAAGCGATGGATGTCCATAGAGGATGTACGCATCTAGAAAGAAATATGATCACTATTGGTCCGTGTCAATCGTGACGGAGCACAACTGCCATCTTCCGGGTGTTCAGAAGTACCACAGGAACATATCATCTGCATTCATCGCTTCAGAGCTGTATTATGCTGTTGTGGAGAACCTCCGGTTCGAGCCCAATTCAATTATCAGGCGTATCGAGGAGAAGTACAAGTACACCATTACATATGCCAAGGCATAGAGGGCCAAACAGAAGAAAATTGAAAGGAGATTCGGCAGTTTTGAAGCTTCGTACAATAATTTGCCTCGCCTACTAGAAACCATCTGTGCGAGGAATCCTAGCAGCTACTCCGAAATCAAAACTTTTCCATCGTTAGCAAATCCTGGGCAGAGCGTCTTTCAACGGGCCTTCCTCTCTTGCAGGCGTGCATGTTTGCATTTCTTCATTGCAGGCCCATTCTCTGCATCGACGGTACGTTCCTAACTGGAAAATACAGAGGGCAAATATTGACGGTAATCGGAGTAGACGGGAACAACCAAGTGTTGCCCGTGGCCTTTGCCTTTGTCGAGAACGAGAACACAGAGAGTTAGTACTGGTTTCTGAAGCTGGTTAAGGAAAAGGTGGTGGGGATGAGGCCAGAGGTATGTCTTATACATGACCGTTATGCAGGGATACTGCGTGCAATTGAGGAGCTGCGAAATGGCTGCACAGATAAGGGATACCCTCCGGTGTGGGAAGATGTAAAGAGCAGATGGTGCATGCGTCATATGGGTGCAAACTTTTCTAAGCAGTTCAGAAACAAGGAGCTGATGGCCATGTTCAAACGTTTGTGCGCCCAGAATCAACAGAAGAAGTTCAATGAGCTGTGGAGGAGACTTGATGAGCTGACAGCCAAACATAGAGGCGAGAGTTCTGCAAGACCCGCAGCTAGAGGTGTTGACGGCCCTGAAGCTCTAGGTGCACTTTCCACCGATGACGGTACATTCAGAAGGAGGCCCGGTTCCTCGGTTAGCAGATTTTCGCAGTGGATCGAGCACGAGCCGAAGAAGAAATGGGCATTGCTGTACGATGAAGGTGGAGCAAGGTACAGCATAATGACCATGAACCTTGCAGAGGTCTACAACTGGGTCATGCGTGGTGTGAGGCAACTCCCCCTTGTTGCCATCGTGGAGTTCATCCTACATGGAACACAGACGTACTTTCACGACAGATGCAGACAGAATGGCCCATCTATGGCCGATGGAAACCTTTGGTTCGGCACTAAAATGACAGAGTACCTTGAGGAGAAATGCAAGAAGGCAAGAGAGCACCGAGTCCGAGTGCAGGGCACATGAGAGCGTAGATTTGAGATATTGTGTACCGACAGGTCTAGGCGTGGCATATTCGCAAGGAAATCTGTGCAAGAGTGTGTCCTAAAGGAAGATGTGACATGCAAGTGCTCCTGCCGGAAACCAAGCTTGTACCACAAGCCCTGTTCTCATGTCATTGCCGCTTGCGGGGAGTGCGGCATTGATGAACGCCAATATGTGTCCCCGTACTTTAAAAAGGAAGCAATCATGCATACATGGAGTACCGAGATTTTTGGTTTCGGCATCGTCGGTACTTTCACTGAAGACACAAGCCCAGTTTATTACATCCTTGACCCGACGAAGGCAAGGAACAAGGCAGGCCGCCGTCGGATACGGAGGATTCGCAATGATATGGACGAATCCAAGGCCGGCGTTAGCGCTAAACGTTGCAGTAGGTGTAGAGAGGAGGGACATACCTACAAGAAGTGCACGAAAGACGCCAAGGCCTCAAGTGCAGCGGAAGTTCCTGTGGAAGGATCAGGCGCCGATAGAAGGCGGCCAACTAGGGAAGGCACCACTGATAGGCAGCGTCATCGCAGGCGTCCTCGTGCACCTTCGAGTTATGTTGTGTAGTATAGCCGCTGGTTGCTGATGTAATCTCCCTGTAATGTGTACCAATCTGCATGTATTGCTATCTGATTTTCGTTTTAGTGTGGGCCAGATCGACGTGTCATATCTATTTGAAATGTGCTCTTTGTTTTCACTTTGCCAGTGCTGGCCTTTTAAAAGTACTTTGCTGTCTGTTAATTTTCTGACTGTAATGCACTATGTTTAATTGAGCTAATCCGTTCCGCTTCTTTTTCCTTGCAGGTATGGACTACCAGACGCCTGAGCTGCTGGATCACACCACCGATCAAACCCATCGGTCATTTCTCTTGGTGGTGCAGAACGTCCAGCTCGGTACCTTACGTCCTCGACCTTCTAGGCGACTCCTTCCTGTGGACCCTCGGTTCACGACTAGGTACGTACGAACGTTGTACTGTGAAGCTGTATAAGTGAACTTACTAACTTGCTTTGTTTTGATTGTCAGGTTGCGGGAGGCAGGCCTTCTGCCGCTGTGTAGGCTGGTAGCAGCCGCAGTGGACCTGGATGACCCGGCGAAGAAGTGGGGTATCGACCGGTCGCTGATCACAGCTCTTGTGGATTGGTGGAGACCGGAGACGCACACCTTCCACCTCCCATGCGGTGAGATGGCCCCCACGCTGCAGGACGTCAGCCTCCTCCTTGGGCTGCCTCTAGTCGGCGATCCGGTGGGCCCAGTTGACGGGCTCCAGGCGTGGCGAGACGACATCCTGCAGCGGTTCGCCCCGGTTCACCGTGCTCCGGGGCTTCCCCTCGTCGACGAGATCTCCCCATACACGCATGCGGGCCCCCCTTTGGCTTGGGTACTAAGCTACACGGTAAGAATGCTTTCTTGTTGTTTTATGTTCGTCCTTCAGTCCGTACTAGAATTACAGTGTCAACTTCCTTATATGTTACTGCAGTCTGATCAGCTAGACCCGGAGGCCGATGCGTACTCACTGCAGAGGAGCCTGGAGGCGTATCTGTTGTGGCTGTTCGGGTGGGTAATGTTCACCAACTCGCACGGCCACGCAGTCGACAAGGGCTTGATCCCTTACGCGAGGGAGATAGCCGACTCCGAGGACGGTGCTGTTACCCAATATAGTTGGGGATCAGCAGTCCTTGCCGCCACGTACAGGGGTCTGTACGACAGCTGCAGGAAGACCGACCCAGAAGCGGTCTTCACGGGTTGTCCACTCCTCCTACAGCTCTAGGAGGCAGAGCGGTTTGCGATCGGCCGCCCCGTGGTGGACCACAGTCCGTACGAGCCAATCCTGTACGTGGATGTCCCACCGGAGGACTATCCGACGATGGGGACGGTGTGGTGTCGTCGTGAGGTATGTTCGGTGTTAGAACCGTCTCGGTTTTTTATGTTACTTGGACTAATGAGAACTCTTTACCTGTTTGTAGCGTCGGTACGCTCACCTGCAGGTGCAGAAGTCGTACCCAGACTTCGTCATGGAGTTCGACAGGATCACGGACGACGATGTTGTCTGGGAGCCGTACAGTGCCGAGGCGGTGATGGCGCGTGCGCCGCTTGGGCTGTCGTCCCTCTGCACCAGGGACCAGGCGTACTGGCTGACGATGACGCCGATGCTATTTGACATTTCTGTCGAGCCGCACTGCCCGCAGCGTGTAATGCGGCAGTTCGGTATGCGCCAGACCTTCGGCCATCCACAACTCCAGGCCGTACCGCAACACGTTCACAGGTATGTGTGGAAATGAATATTCCGTATTATTATGCATTGTGTCACCAGTTGTGCTCTGTAGGTTAAATCGGCGTGGCCAAGCCGCCGGTAGGTTGTGGAGACCCACCGTCATCGAGTATATCAACGACTGAGTCATAGCCACGGAGGACGTCATCACGGAGATCCACCCCCACACAGCCGACATGTATGAGCAGTACCTTTCTTGGTACCAGCCCCGTACCAGACTACGGGTGGCGTTCACTCCCGGGGCACCACAGGCGCACATCGCGGGGGTGCGAGACGCATACCCGACACACCGCGACCAGGACTACTTCCGCGCGGTGAGTCAATGGTTTTCATACTATTTTCAACGGTAGTTACCACGTGCAACTAACCACGCATGTCCTACTGAACAGGCGGACGATGCTAGGCAGATCGACACGGAGCTCGGCCTACTGTGCCAGCGCCTCGAGGCTGGCATCCCTCTCACGGAGCAGGAGCAGACGATCACGTTCGGCCGGATGCGCAACACGATGCGCTCGGTCGTCCATGCTCTGGCTTGTCGCCGTTCCGAAGCAGCCTCGCCGATGCAGATACATATGCGAGGTCCCCATGGTGAAGGGACATCGGCAGGAGCGGCAGGTTCTGCAGGGGCCAGTACGTCGTGGGGAGCAGGTCCTTCCGGTACCGCCAGAGGATCGAGGACGGCAGCCTCCACGATCGGGCGAGATTTGTCAGGTATGTCAGGTTCGAACATATTCTCCATAACTAACTGCACTTTTTATTCGACTGACGCGAACTTTTCTTTACCAGCCCCACGCGGCAGATCTCACCACCACCTGGGGGATACTGGGCGGGGATCTGCCCGGAGCACCTCTGCTTGGATCTCTACTGAGGACGACCTCGTTCCGGAGCAGGACGTGATCGGGTCGTCACAGCTCGGAGGTGCACCGGACACACAGCCGCACGACGCCGGTGCTTCCCCTACTGCTCAGGAGGTCCGAGCCACCCGTGGGGTAGCGGCGGACCGCCTGACGTACTCGCGCGGGCACGTGCGAGCGCAGCCTATGAGGACGAGGAGGCGTATGGACTAGGGGCTATTGTTGTATTTATTTATTAATAGGTCTCGCATAACTTGTATCGGTAAAATGTAATTATCATTTCTGAGGTTCTGAGGTTCAATTCTGAGGTTGAATTTTGGTTCTGTTTTCCAACTTTAACGGAACTTCCGTTGATTTTGAGCGTAAATTCCATTGTGCCTCTCTACTAACAACCTTAAACGGAACTTTCGTTAAAGTTACCGAAAATTCCGATCAAACGAATATTCTGTCATACTATTACGGAATATCCGTTGTTTGCATATTGCTTCCGCTTTAGTTCAAATTTTTCATGTCCATATTCACCCCCTCTAAGCTCGATCTCACCCTTTAGATCTAACCTTTCACAAATATTTACAACGGTACTCCATCCTGTTTGTACCATTTTAAAAGGACAAACCACTTTCGACGCATACTATATGCGAGTACGGACCACCTTTACTTGCATAATATAAGCCCCGCGTGCGCCACATTGCGACAAGCAAGCTTTCGGCGCGTCGCTTTAGTCATGCGTCGTCACAGGCATTCTGAATACATGGTCGGCCACTTTAACCGCTGTTGCATATGCATGTCCCTTATATTTTGACCTGTACGTCTCATAGGGAAATAGACGCACGACAACCTATATAAAAGCACCATCATAGTAGCAGAGGGCCTTCACCCAGCCCCTCGGACAAACTTCGCACCGTTTATGAACTATGGCCACTACCTGCCTCACTAATTTCCTTTTCTTCTTGTAGCAGCATCAAACAATGCCTCCTACACCTCTTTTCGTGGAGGATTGCAACTGGCGATATTTAGGTTTCGCTTTGATACTGCCACCTTGGGCTGAATGCTCGATATGCCTTTGTGGTGGCCGTTGCCGGCTACGCGTATCTCATCAGGAGGAGACTTACGGCTGGAGATACTTCGAGTGCGTGCACCGGAGTCCCTAGGTACGTGTTTCAGTCAAGTTTTTATCATATTCGTTTTTACGCCTACGACTCTTACACCAGGATATTTACCTTAACAGACCGAGGGAAGATATTGCGGCTTCATCGAGTGGATTGACAACGACAACCCGGAATATGACTACCTCCCATTAGACGAAAGCATGGCGCAATACATGGCCAGGAGGGTGGAGCACGAACAACGTCTAGAGCTAGAAGGGGCAGACTGGAGAAATCGACCTCTCGGACTACCACGATGGGAGGACTGTCCAACGTGCGCTTGTGGTGATCGTTGCCAGGTCGTCAGGTCGAGAAGGCCAGGAACTCTGTGACGCAGAAGCTTTGTTTGTCTAAACATTCTTGACGACGATATCGATGTAAGTTCAAGCCGCACCTTACTTCCTGCAGATAATTTACTTTCACCAAACGTAACGAATTTACTAATCAAACTCGTCCCACAGGATCCTCCAAGGAGGTGTCAATTCAGACAATGGATTGATAATTTCACGCCGTCAGATCTATCACGGCACTGGAACATGCAACTAGAATCACCAGCCGACTACAGCCTGTCTAGATCGTACCATGAACGAATCGCCCGCTTTTCTAGGAACTGGTGACAAGAACGAGCGGATACATTGTACTGCTCATAAGTTATATCCGTTGTTGTATTTCGTACTATGGGTGTCGCATTCATCATGCCGCAATGCGAACGGCTCGCATCTAGCTAATATCACTATGTTATTGTACGTACACTGCGTTAAGTATCAACCGAGTGGATCACGAATAATACAATATATTGTCTCCCAATGTCAAATTAAAAATCATTCAGTACGTACATTGCGCAAAAATTTGGGAAAAAATTCATAGGCCCTAACATTCTGTTTGCCTAGGGGTCCTAAGCCCCTCACGTAAAACGGACCGACCTATTACCATGTCATTAATTAAGTATTACCGAAAATAAACTTGAAAAAATGATCAATACGATTTTACAAACCAACGCCCACCATCGTTGGATTATAAAAAAAAACTTCAAAAAACATACCCTAAACCACGATTAAAACTAAATTTTGTGAAGTGTGTAGGCGAAAGACGGAGAGGAGTGGATTGCGAGTGCCGATCCGGACATACGAGGAGTGGAATGCGAGTGGCGATCCGAAAATACCCTCAGTTTGACAAGTTTTCTTCACGACGTGAACAATCTATGATATTTAGTTTTTTTTAACATCGACCCAATAAATGCAATGGCACAATAAATAGAATTTAAGAATCTAATTTTGAGAAATAAATTTTCAAAATCTTTGGGGTTAAAAATTAGCAAGAAAATAAGGCAGGAAAATTAGCAAGAAATTTTTTAAATTTGGTAATTTGCAAATGGCTGCAGGGGGCCAAACGCAAAAATGCATTCGCCCTGACAGCGGCGAATGCATTTTTGCGTTTGGCCCTGTAGCCATTCGCCGCCGTGGCCCAGGGCGGCAATGCCACGTGGCCCCCGGCCTGCTAACGCCGTGGGCCGCCGTCACGACCTGGTGACGCCGTCATGGGCCTCGGCCATTTGCCGCCCTGGGCCACGGCAGTTTTTAAATACCGCCCTGGCCCACGACGACAAGAGTGTATTTCTGCAAAAAAAAATTAAAATTTAGTTTTGTAAATTAAAAAATAAATTAAATTATTAACAGTGAAAATTCCACCCCAGCCACATATATGCTTGGGCTTCTGTCACCGACATTTGCTCCAATGATGAGAGGACCAAAGGTCGGCCAGACCATCCATTTTTCATCTCTGTAGGGCATGAGGCCCACCGTAGAGGCAATATTCCAAGAGAACGTAGGGGCTGTCGCTCGTAATTATTTTTAAATTTTAGAAGTTATTTTTTTATTAATTTATGGTTTTTCTTGATTTGTCACTTTCGCACTTAGTATTAGCTTCTCAACAAGTGTAGAAGTATAAAAATCTTATGTAAAACTATTGAGCCCTGATCATCAATGGTTATATAGAGAGAAATAAAGTGAAGATGTTCCTCAAAATAAAACTCTTTTTTGGTATTTGTTTAAGGAGGTAGTTTTAATCAAAGATAATTTAGTATGAAGTAATTGGGATGGAAGTAAAAAAAATGTTGCTTTTGTATGAATGATGAAGCTATGCAACATTTGTTCTTTCATTGTTACTTTTCTAAATTTCTTTGGAGATCTGTTCAAATTTCCTATAGTTCGAAGCCACCAAATAATTTTTCATATTTGTTTGGAAATTGGTTTGTTGATATTGACTCAAAAACTTAAAGAAAACATATATTATTATGAGCATCTGTTTATACTAGGCTCTATGGCTTACAAGAAATAATTCCAATTAATTAGATCAAATATACAGGTACTGTTCAGGGCAACCTACTGAATTTGGTTTTGGGCCCAACTAAATTGGTGTGACGAGGATAAGAATCTTATATATCTTACATATTAAAATTTGAAGACAACGGTAATGTAAATTTTAACCAATTTTGAATGGAGATTTAGCAATAGTATTGTTTCCTAATTAAGTTGTCTCATTTTGTGGTTGGATGTTCTCAAAGTCCACCTTCTCGTCAACTTTAGTGGTTCAACATTTGCTATTGATTTATCAAGCACGTTGTAATAAGTGGCTATACTTTTTATTGAAGTGAAGGCCAAATTAATTATTTTAAAAAAGCACTAGGCACAAAAATACCCTCAAAGACGGCACAAAACAAGATTCTTATATAAGTATACTCTTACAAGGTTCTTCGTCATAAGTATTATCGATGTAGTACATGAAGAGAGTGGGTCTATCAAAAAATTATTATATGTACAAAAATCCGATAAGGAATACACAAAGAAGAATAAAACATAACAAATTAATCTAGAAAAAGCAATTTATGAACCTAATTACTTGTGAAAAAAAATTGTCCGATACGCCACCCAACAAACGCTTGCTGGAATGCTGGAGGGCCACTACAGAGAGAAACATGCCCTCTCAAAACAAAATTACAGAGAATTCCCCCTCAAAATCTTATGATTTTTAAACTGTCAAATTGAAATCCAATGTTCCATAGCCCTTACAAATCTACCTATTAAACCCCTAAAACCCCCATCTTCCTTCTTGTGGCCTCTCATCACCGTCATCTCATCTCCCATGCATCTTCCTCCCCCGCTCCGCATGTCCTTGTCCCCTTTGCCAGAGTCAGGCGAGCTCGCCTAAATTTGTAATATTTGCCCATAAATTTCCTATTGAATTTTTTTCAGGAATCTAGTGGCAGCTCGTCTGTTACGCTGTTTATATTTTGGTTCCTTAATTCCGTCTCTTTTACATCTAAAAAAATTCCACCTCTTTTGTTTCCTTGAATGGGCATAATTTGTAGCCCAAAACGATGCCACCTTAATCCCCATCGGCCTAGTCCATTTCGAACGAAATTGGCTGGGATCGTAATAAGTTACTTCCCTTCCAAAATATAATATTTATAGTATTTAAATTCTATACCATAATATAAGCATTCATACACTGATTTATATGGTTCACACTATTATGATTTAAAAGCCAATTAGATGTTTAAAAAGGGAATCTAACCAATTTAAAATTCAAAAATTAACAACTAAAATGACTAAAAATAAATCTTTTAACCTAACATTAGTATTTACTTAAATAACATAAAAATTCTTATATTTTAGAACAAAGCGACTACCAAACAACCTACCTAACCACTAATTGCTGATGTAACCCAACTTGCTTGTTAGGCCTACAAAACCTTGCTCGACTAAAATCGCAATTCCCATTTGCAGTTAACAACTCATGATGGGCCAATCTAACTTGTGATTCAAGCTTAAACGATTAGCCCAAGGTTCGCCTGTGAAGGTTATCTAGCTGGCCTAGCTAGGGGTAATTCGCTATTGGGGCTTAACACATTTCAACCAATTCCCAAATGCAACAGGCACTGATGGCTATTCAGGCTTCACCAGCCCGAGGAAAAAGTATAAACTGCAGTGCCTGTTGTGTGTTCGATTTCGGTTGACTCCACGTTGTCCTGACGCAGCGTGTCTTTACTCTTTAGGAGAGCATTGGCGTGTTATGTATTATCTCAAATTATAAGCATTTGACGTTCATCATAAGATTTGGTTAAAATTTAAAACTTTGGTCAGCAATAATTTCTCAAATGCTTAATTCAAAAAAAATGGTATACGTACATTTGGCTTAAGAAGTACTCTCTTCCATTTGAAAATATAAGACGCATTAGGTTTCGTTAAGATAAAGTTTTGCCTAAAAATTGTACTATTAGGATCTCATTTTTATGATATAAAAGCATAATCATAAGTAAATACTTTTGAATATTAATCTAATAATATTAATTTATGTCATAAAAATTATATCCTAATAAAGTAACCATTAGTCAAAGTATTATCCTAACGAAACCTAGTAGGTCTTATATTTTTAAACGGAGTACTATCATAATATCAAAAACTTGTCAGATTTTACAAAACTATTATAACATAAAATTGATGGCAAGAATTTTAAAAGTTTGACTGAATATTATCCTAAACATCAAATATTTTTAATAGGGGAGTACCAATGACGCATGCTAATGTGCTGTCATCTCCAGTGAAACCACCCTTTACCCTTTACTAGTAATATACCCATACTAATGTTACGGCAATATTTGTTAATCCAAACAAAACAACCAAAAAACCATATATATTTTGGCAAAGAACCATAGAATGAAATAAATTTAAGATTCACGTAAAAAAGAAATGATAGAAAAGTTATTATATTATTAATTACGTAGCCACATGCGTTAAATAGTTGCAACTTGTCACACCAGGCACTTTGCTAATATAAAAGAAAAGTAGTGTTTTTCTCCTTAACCCTAGGCATCATCTGGTGTTCCGTTGCCCGATTATGTTTTCAAATCACGAATAAGCTAAGACGAGCCACGCATTGGGCCACCATCCATCTGACCATGTCGCACCAAACTGGCCCCAGAAAACCAACGATGCCACGCTCCGCTAAACCCAAATACTACACAAGCGATAGTGCAGAGTGAAATGTTAAGCAATCATATGTGATTATCCAAAACATTTACAATGATTCAACCCGTGACTCGTACCAGCAACCCATTAGCACTGTAGCATAATATTTGATAAATAAATGATCAAAATTAAATTATCATTCATAAATAAAATGAGTTTACGTAAAAGAAAACGAAAAAAATTGCATATTATGATCGATTAGGTGCCTGAGAACTTTTTGTTTAATTTCATAGGAATGTCACTAGCCCAAGTACAGTAAAAAATGTTGATTTTTGGGTCAATGGGGATGTACGTGGATATGGGTTATTTCATATGAATTCCATCGGAGCTACAGAACATGCCTATGCATATCAATTGTATGAACAAGTGCAAGAGATGGAACTCGCCATCCCGACCCTATTTGTGCAGGTTCCTTTTCCCACCTTTTGTATTTCACTTTTGCCGCCTCTTGTGGATCAAGCATGTAAAATTTTCACATATCAAGGCCATTTGAGTCAAGCAGCTTTCCAATCTTCTTTTTCTTGTCTTTCAGCCACTTTTGCTTAGAAAACACCTCTACTCTCAGTGGGAGGCTCCATCCTCTTCTTCTCTGCCACAATCGCTTGATGATTTGCCTTCCTAGCTTCATTCTGCAGCCAAAAAAACATCAAAGAGATGAATACCCATGACTGCACACACAGCAGCTAACACATAATTGGCGATGATTGCACCATCTTTAGCCGCAGCTCAAATAGCTATTTCCACTTCTCCATCATCCGATGGGAAGCAGTAGGCTTATATATCTAACATTCTGACAATTTCCTCTAAAATATAAGAAAGAAAATTGGTCGAGTATTCATATTGCGCTTTAGCTTGTTTTCACTTCTAGAAAATTGCCATCCTTATGAAGTCTCATGGAAGCATAAATTTACAAAGTCTCATGCTCTCACGGAAGCAAAAATCTCTACTATAACAAAAAGAACATCAAAAACTTAAATCTCATAACCATTTGTGATACCTTTTTTTCTGAGGGAACCTGATCATACAATAGTTCCTTTTGCATAAGTAAACTTTAAACCTCGCAATTTATTTTTTTGCAACTAAGAAATAACATTGAACAACCATCTTACTAAAGTTTTATTTAAAGGCCAAAGACACAACCAACACTAACCGATTCATGGTTCAGCTACCTTCCTGTCCTTGAAGGTTTTCAAAGGCCATTGATATGCATCTTGAGGTGCCAGTTTAGAGGTTAGGCCAGACTACCCTCGTTGATACAACTGCTGATGATCTGCAGTTGATCTGCACACATCCACAACAAACGTTAATTAGTATACCGGAGCATACTACCAGCTAATTGATTGCCAGCTAGAAGTGAAACTGTTAGTAAATAGTACAACTAATGTTGGTGTTCACACTAAAAGATACAAAAAATGGAAAATATTATTGTTTTACTCTGCAGAACCTCAATAGTGTATCTGCTCAGTCATGCTTGAAGATCTGACCTTTGGAAGCTCAATCAAGCATCAAACTGACAAGCTTAAAAAAAAAGGGTGCAAATCCTTGCAAGAACATTCATGTACCTGAAATCGAGGTTACAAAGGACCCAAAGCCATTGCCTCTCAAAAATTCATTTTGGTATCTGCATCTGCAAGCTCCATTTAGCCAGAGTTCATTAGCTAAATAACTGAAACCATATCAAAGAGGTGGATAAAGGTTTTGTACCTAGAATTTGTCTATTGATCATTAACAAATAGAGAGATCAAAGCGGAGACAAAGCAGTAGCAATTCCTATTTCCTATGCCATAACTTCATATTCGTCGCTACTCTGCTCAAGCCATGCATTGCTGGGCTGCCGGAGCTGGGCCGCTGGAGCTGAACTTCAAATGAGTCTAGAGCATCGCTCAGTGGTAACCTGTAGTCTAGAGCTGGGCTTCAAATTTATTTAACAAATAATCCAAAAAAAATGAATCTTTGACCTTCAAATTTTGATTTTGCAATTTCAGGAGAACAGGGACTCCCCATTAATATCGGTAGATGATTTCAGGAGAACAGAGACTACCCATTAATATCAGTAGATGATGAACATATGCATGGAGAGGTTATGGTCAAACAACTACAGAACATATGAGTCTAGAGCATTTCATCCCAAAATGTATATCAATGTAACTCAGTAACAGGCTGGCAGGAATGAAGCATTTAAACCATAAGAAATTATTTATTTTGAACTGGATATGAATACTTTGTTAAGTCTGAAAGCCCAACACACAATTAAATGAAGGTAATTTTGTTCCTATAAATCAAATGAAGAAAGCAATTGCCAGTTCAGAAGTAAACTAAAATTGTACAGGGTAGATGCTTGATAAATTAATACAAAATTCCTATGATTTTTGGTTTGTACTCACAACACAACAATGGTTAGTCAATCAAACACTACCACGGTGCTTCAAAGGCCGAAAGAAGTCTGTACACAGAGTGTTTCCTAACTCTTTAAAATGAGTTTGAAGATTCTATACAAGCAATCAACATTGTTATATATGTGAAATTGTATTCCAATTAAATCTACTTGGGTAAGCATTCCGTACTCCATTTAAGACAAAAATTCAAGACAACAAAAGAATCTGATAGCTTCTGCTTATACTTCCTCAATATTGTTATCATCAGTTCAGCTAGTGCAAGCATCTCTCGAAATTATTGAGCATTAAATGAACAGATTAGAGCTAAGGAACTGCTTCAATAGTTTGAACAATCAACTAACTAATTAGTACATAAAAATATCTTAACAAGTTGGGGAGAGAGCAAAGAGTCAAGCATCATTCAACACTTCAGCAGCAAAAAATCAGCTGTACTGATGATCTATTGGATTTTATGCCATTTTGAGCCATAATTCAGCATTAAAATTTGAGGGAGATAATTATATTATAATTGCTGCAACATAATTTCCTCTGTTACTATAGTAATCAATTACCTCACAGAAGCACACATGATACTTCTCTCAGACATTTGTGCATACCAAGAACACTACTTATTATCTTCTAGAATGTTGCAAGAGTCTGGGCAGGTATAAGAGCGAACATTGGTTATAAATAAACTAACATAATCTCTGAGATATTTGTGTTACCTAAGCACCAGTTCAATCTCTCAAACATTGCCTATGAATAAATATTCAGATGGAATATGCATGAATAACTTTCAAAAAATATAGAGGGTAACTAATTATAAGTTGGCATATTTGTGAAGCCAAATTTTTGGCACGTTACAATCACACAATTACCCACCGCAATCATTCACTCAAAAGCCTATCCTTTTATACTTGACAGAACAAAAGATCAATGAGGCCAAAAACAAATGCACATCTGGTAATTGCAGCAATCTGCCTCCTTGCTAAATTGTTTGTCTGTAGCACAAAACATATTTTAGGTCAAAGAGAAGTTCAGATAAATTTTATGTACACACCCATGGAAATCTACAACCCTAGCTTTGACTTTTTTAGGATTATGCACTTGGCTTTTGTTCAGACCTAAGCAACATCTGAATAGAAAATATAGATGCTTGAATTTGTTGCTCCAGCCCTCAGGCCCTCCTGTGGCAAACGTGCTTATTATGGTCTGGATTCTGCAAGATTATGTCCTGCAATTAACATGTGAAATGAGGAGTTGGCTTTAGTAAAATCAAATGTTCTTGAAACGAATATTAAACAATCATGCACCATGGATGTGAGCCTACTGTTTAAGCTTTCTTGAGGTTTTTAGTAAGATATAACAGATATAGATATGTACTGAACTCTAAGAGCATTTCAGAGACTACTACATGAATTTCCACTCCACATTAAATGTAACTTAAAAACAATCTCTCCACCAAAATAAAGCAATGTGAAAACCTAGCTTGGTGAGGGGGAGGCAGGGCAAACAAAGCTCCATCAACCTAAGTGACCAAACGAGAGCAAATGTTTCATTCATATAAAAGAAATCAGCAGTTCTCAAGATCAAGCATTTGTATAGCATTTGAAGTGCAAAAAACTCTTATTTGTAGATAGCACTCACATAGTCACATAGTCAAAGCAACCTACTGTGAGCATACACAATCTTTAATATCTCCTGTAGCTAGTGTTAACCTCACAATGCTTATTCTAACATTCTAAAATTATGCATGCAGTGTCATATACCATGATTCTTCATACTGGATCACTAACTCGTCCAAAATTAGCAGTACTCCCTAAAAGATAAGAGAATTTCTGAACAGAAAACTATACAAATGCATAAGTGTATGTGCGACTGCAGTGTCCTTACAAAATTATAATAGCAATAAACAATAGTAATGTTCAGACGAATGTGTACAGCACCTGGATTCGATGATCTTTGAGCAATGGATTCTTGAGCCTTGGCTGCTTGTACATGTCCACACAGTCAATGATATCCCCACATCCATTCTGCCAATTACAAACTAAAGAAACAGCACTTAGCATAGAATTTATTTTTGATAAGGTAACTAGACAAAGAAAATCGACCTCAGTTGTGTTCAGCTATATACAAATTTATGAATTAAACCAAATCGCCACTACGGTGCCATTATGGCACGGAGAGAAAGCATGGGACAGCATACCTCGGGGGCGATCGCCTCCGGCCGGACACACACACGCTCAATTCTCGACAGCGGAGAAACGGAGCTTCATCCCCAGGTTAATGGAGGGTGACGGAGCAGCCGTGTGAGCACGGAGACCGCGGTCTTCCTGCGGTGCCGATCCGAGCGAGGGTTTGGCGGTGGTGCCGATCTGGACGAGGCGAGCGACGGGTCGGCGACGCTGATCTAGGCAAGGGATCGACTCGTACACAATCTGCGGCGAGTGGACTGCGGCAAGGCGCAGCGTTGGCGGGGGATCGGCGGCGGCATCTGAGGGGGAGCAGGGAGGAGATCGCCGGCGGGAAGGGCCCGGGCGACGGGGAAGGCACATGGAGCCGATCTGCAAGAGCGAGGACCCGGCGGCGCGGCGACTGGCGAAGGGGGAGACACTGAGGGGGAGGGGCACGGCGTGGCAAGGTCGCGGCGGCTGCCGCCTGCCGGAGGACTGCCGATCGCTGCTGGGGTGGGAGGGGGGATGGGGGGAGGAGGGCGATCGGCTGAGGGGGAGGGTTCGGGGTGGGGGGTGCACGCGATCCGTATGTGGGAGGTAGAGAACCGTTAGATGTATTGTAGATGATTGTGGAACGTCGGATTTAACGATGACGGTCATGAGTAATGTATAAAAATAGTTGGTACATCTATACCCTATAACCATCAACATGTTTTACTTAAAGATGTCCAAACGGGCCCTATCGGACTGGCCCGAGCATGCTGCTACAGTAAACATGCCCAACCGATCCAGCATGGGTGGCCGTGGGCCGTGCCGTGCCTAGGCCGGTGGTGCGGCACGGCACGGCATGGGTACGGCCCGGCATGGCTGGTTCACTACAGTATGGGTGCGCGGGGGTGGGAGGGAGATGACCGTTGCGTCGTCTCAACGGTCGGTTCGCTCGGTGACCCAATGAATGCTTGACACGTGTTCCTAACGGTCAGAAATAACGGCTAGATTTTAAATTTAGTCGTTATAGGGAAAAAATCTGAAAAAATATAAAAAAAATCCGAAAAATTATGAAATTTTTTCCTATAAATAGGACAGCCAGCAACACCATCTTGGCTCATCCAAACCTCCCAATTTCTTATCTTGTGTTCTCTTCTACTCTCTTTTGCTTTCTTGCGCTCTAAATTTTTGATTTAGACAAATTTTTGTCTAAAAATCAAAAATTTTCCACATTCTCATAGCTGATAGCTGCAACCTCCGGTGCTCTTTCAAGGTAAAAAAAATTTTGAATTTTGTTGTTTGTTCGTACTATTTTCTCTATTTATATTTTAGAATGGATCCGAACTACTCGACATTCCAAAGGAGCGACTTCGATCTGAGTTATGTGCCGATGTCGCAGGGAGACAACTCTGGGTCGGCCCCTACACCGCAAAGACAGCTGGAGGAAGTACATGTGACTCCGGAAGGATCCGAAACTGCAAGCGGGAGCCTATCAATGGCAACCGGCTCGAAGAGATCAAGAATTTCCTCTGCCTGGCAACATTTTGATGATATCAAAGAGACGATGAGGATGCAAGGGAGGTAACTTAAGAGAATATAGAATTTGTAAGACTAAACTCTCTGAAAAATCTTCTGGTGGAACAGGGCATTTGAGACGGCATGCTGAGGCGTGTTCAAAGAAGCAAGGTTACCAGCTACGACAGCAGTAACTTGTACTAAATCCTGACGGTACGGTACGTTCATGGGAGTATGATCCTCAGGTAGCATGAGATTCCCTTACCCGTTTAATTGCTAGACAGGATCTACCTCTAAATTTTGGTAAGTCTCCTATATTTAAGACTTACATTAAAACTGCTCATAATCCAAGGTTTCAAGCTGTTAGTAGACAGACCATAATCCGGGACTTGGTGAATGTTTACAACCAAGGCCGGGATAGTATTAAACAATTGTTTGCTATATGCACCTTTTCTGTTAATATCACATCTCATATTTGGAGTGGTAGGGCTAAGAAGGACTATATTAATGTAGTTGCTCATTATGTTGATGATGACTGGGAATTAAAAAAGAGTAATAGCTTTAAAATTAATTGATGTTTCACATACTGCAAAAATATATTGCTGAACAAATTTCTAGAGTTTGTGAAGATTTTGGCATCACAAATAAAATATTTGCAGTAACTCTAGATAATACAGCTGTAAATTCTAGAGCAATGGAAATTCTACAGCCTTTATTCAATATTTATGCTGAATAATTTTTTTTACATCAACGTTGTGATTGCCATGTTATTAATATTATAGTTAAATCTAGTTTTAAGAGAGTAAGTGTATATCTCGATTCCATCCGTGAAGTCATAACATGGCTCAATGGTTTAATCCTCAACTTATGACCTTCAAGCGATTCTGCATCGCTTCGGACAAACGTCTACGCAAGTTCCAAACGGATGCGGATCATCGGTGGAACTCGACTTATTTGATGTTGAGACATGTCTTGCCTTATAAAGATATACTAACTTTTTTTTATAGTCCAAGAATGTTGTTACCAGTGACGGGCAACCGCTACTGACAAAATAGTCTTGGCATATTATGGAAATATTTTATTATTTAAAAGAATATGAAAATGACCAGCTACTAAGACTTGCAGTATTTCATATGAAGCAAAAATATCTTAAATACTGAGGAACATTCCATACTTGTATGCTTTTGCATTTATTCTTGATCCTAGGGGTAAAATACGGGGTTTCTTAATATTTTGAATCATATTAGGGATGCAATGAATATTGATTACACTAACTACTATTCCGGTTCTAAGACTAAATTGTATAAAGTATTTCGAAAGTATAAAACTAAATTTAAGGGAGTTCGCATGCAAAAAGCTTTACCTGTCCTTGTACCAGGTAAGAAGAAATTGCAGTGGGCTGAATTTGGGGTGGTTCCTCTTCTTCTTCGAGTACCGATGGTGGAAGTTCAGCCGTCGCAAGTCCTGCACATGTTTCACTTGAAGTCCTTGAGCTGTCCACCTACTTGGACAGCGACTCCATCAACTAGGAAGATCTCAACGTTCTGCAATGGTGGAATGATCACAAGACCCAATATCCCGTGCTCTCAAAGCTAGCACGGGATGTGTTCACGGTGCCTATGTCTACGGTATCATTCGAATTGGCCTTCAGTCTTTGCAGAAGAATTATTGAGGAGATGAGAAGAAATCTCCACAGTAAGGTGGTAAAAATGCTACTTGCGGTCAAAGACTGGGAGCTAGCCAAGGAACGTGCCCAACACACCGCGGAGAACCAAGATTTGGCTGATCAGTTCGAAAATCTTTACCTAGAAAATGAGGAACTAGAGTAATGTTTTTTATTTTTAAGTATTGACCTTTAGCTGTACTCTTTTTTCTTTGTCATGGTTTTCTCAAAATTGAGTTTTTACATGATAGAGTTTTTAATGAGACAACTGTGTAATATCAAATTCAATAAATATCATTGCGCAATTTTTCCCTATATCTATGCAAAAATTAAATTGCATAATTATATATGTGTTTCTATTTTGCTTGTTTAAAAAATATGAAAATTTCCTCCTCTAATCTCATCAAAAAAAATACCCTCATGTTTTTTTACTTATCTCAAATAATTTTCCCCTATATTTATGCAGAAATTAAATTACATAATTATATATGTGTTGCTATTTTGCTTATTTAAAAAACATGAAAATTTCCTCCTCTAATATCATCAAAAAATACCATCATGTTTTTTTTACTTATCTCAAATAAATTTTTTTGCCTTTTTTCATATTTTTACCTGTCTTCTAATTTTTATAAATTTTTAAGTCATTTTTTCTTTTTTACTGTAGTGTTTTTTTTTAAAAGTTGGTGCCATCGCCGGCAGGGCCCACCGGTCAGCGGCCCATGTCTCCACGCTATGCGTGTGCGTGGGCGGAAGACGGCCGCTTGGTGCGGTGACGGGAAGGACAGAGCGAACCGGGCCGGTCTAGGCATGGTGGGCCACCGACAGACCATACCGGCACGGTACGGCTCACGACCTCGACGTGCCGTGCCTGGGCCAGGGAAGGCACACGGGCCAGCATGGTACGGCCCGCTACAGAGTCCGTGCCGAAACAGGCCATACTGTAGCGGGTCGTGCCGTGCCGGCCCGGTTCACCCATTTGGACATCTATAGATTTACTCATTGCTTATATTTCATTTCTTTAAATTCGACGGTGTATATTAATTTGAGTTAATCCAACAGTCCAGATTAACCTCCCCTCTCTCACACTCACCCCGCACCCTGTTCCCCTCGCTCCGCGTCCCCCTCCTCCCCCCGATCCATTCTCCTAGCTGCCTCCCGAAACCCTAACCCACGTACGCCGCTGCCGTCACCGGAACAAGAGCGCCGCCGATCCAGGTCCAGATCCCTCTCTCATCTGTCCTTCTCGCTCTGCGTCTCCCTCCTCCCCCCAATCCATTTTCCTTGCCGCCTCCCGATCCCCTAAAGCACGAACGCCGCCGCCGCCGCCGCCAGAACGAGAACGCCGCCGATCCCACGCCATCTGCCTCCGCCCTCCCCTCTCTTCCCTCGTGCCGCGACCCCTCCCTTCCCCCTCGCGATGTGCCTCCTCCCCTGCCTTTGTCGGATCGAGCGCCGCCACCGTCGGATCGGGAGAGCCGCCTTGCCACCATCGTCGTCGGAACGAGGTTAGGGCGCCGCCGTCACGCCACCTCGTCCTGCTGCCACAAGCACCGCCGTTGATTTGTCCACGGCGTCTACCTCGAGGTCGGCAGCGTCAATCTCGATGAGACTCGATCTGCTCCAGCACAACCTTGTGATTTTCATTATCAAATCCCACCGTAGCAAGGAATAGTTATTTTTTTTCTTTTCTTGCTTCATCAAAGTTTGGTACAAACATCCGCTTTTCTCGGTGCATGCATTTGTTGTTGCATGTTATATATATATACTATTATTTTGCAATAAAGTATATGCATGATTTTATTTTTGTTGTGTGCATATATAGAAAGTTCTTTTACGAAAATCGTATCGTTTAGGAGTTTGGAAAATGTGTGCATCAATCCATGCTGCACAAGGTGCACAAGGTGCTAATCAAATGAAAAAAGGCTCTGCATTTTCAGACAAACTATAGATGCCATCTATATTAGCTATAACTTGGCCATCTATATTAGGTGTAGATTAGAGTAAATTTTGCATGCAGGCATGCAACAACGTAATTTGATCTGAAATATCTGATAATCAGTCAAAGTGCATTTCTAAATTTAAATTCAATGAAAATCTAAAAATTGTGGTCATACTTATCATTCAGCAAAAAGTAAGCAGTTTTGACTTTTAGGAAAAATTAAGCCGATCTTGTGCACTTAGGAAAAATTGTCGGTTCTATGTTTTATCTTGTGCACTTAGGAAAAATTAGGATATGATTATTATGTTTTCATTACTGCACATTTGATTGATTAATGGATAGATGTAGGTGTGAATAGATTATTTAAGAAAGTGGATTCGTTCGTCGTGCCGTGGTTCCACTACGATCCAATCAAGAAAGTCTTCTACGAGTACGTAGATGCTGCTTCTTCCCTGTAGATCTAGGAAATTCTGAACGAAATCTTGGATTTGCTATTTTCTTTCCCGATTCAGTGTTGAACTGTGGTTTAAAATTGGTACTTTGAGAAAATTGGGTCTAAGTCGGCAAAATCTTTCATGACTCAACGAAAAATGGGTCTGGAGCATTATGCTATAGAATTATAGAAATATAGAGTTAGGAGTATTGATGCTAGCTGCAAAATTTACATTATTGATTGAGCATTATTGATCTAGATATCCTGTTGATGCTGCAGTTCTTTAGAGAAGAATTAATCAATTATAGTATACAATCTTAGGTTGAGTAGTTAAACATCCTACATACAGAAATTCTCTTTGTGAAATCCTAATTGGATCTAGATGTAATTAACCATTGAATTTGTGCCGGAAGTACATGGCACAGATTGTGAAAGGAAAGGAAGTGGAGCAGTACTATTGACAGGACCAAATCATGCAATAGTACTGCTCCATTTGAATGCTGGCCTGTCTTTTGATGTCATTGTTAAACTTGTGGTTTAATTAGTTGGATTTGATTCAAGGATTTTTTTTATTAACATGGTGATGGTGCTCTGTGTTGTGTGGAGCAGATAGGAGGGGACCAGAATGCAGGGGTTGTTGTTGATTGAGGAAATTATCTAGGAGTCAGCATTGCCTATATAGATCAAAATCAGCCCTACATGTATAATTAAGTCAGAAGTTGAAGTTCAGACGAAGATGGTATGTGTGATTTTCTGTCCCAATACAAATATACTTCAGAAAATACAAAATCAGTTGGAGAATGCAAATTCAGATGTTCTCTTTCATCTCGCTATTCAGATATGCATGTGTTTCTTAAATAATTTACAAAAGTATTGTTCGACAGGAGACTAAATAAAATGGGGTTGCTAAATTATGTATTAGACGAGTAAATATGGGGTTGCTAAATTATCTATTAGACGAGTAAAAGACTGTTAGAAACGAGCACCTCCCAGATGGAGTATAATTGTTGCATGGAATATAACTTTTTTTCTAACGTTTTATTTTATGCAGATGTTTATTGAGAATGATCTGGGTGGCCAAGGCTGGAAAAACTTAAGAGCTGCCATGTGCAATTTACAACAAATTTCTGCATATTTAGACTCCATTTTTATTTTCTTAAACTAGATGGTTTTAGATCTTCATACTTTGCTTCAAAATGACATTGAAATTTATTTATTAAGGGATTTCAAACAGTCATAGAATAGCAGATTTGTGAATAGTAGAGTAGGCTATATCTGCCAGTGAACTTGCAAATGGTAATATGTTGATCTAAAGTAATCACATTTACATTAACTTTCACCTAAAAATTCAATAAAGTTTATAAGGACCAAATAATATGAGGGTTATTAGACATGTCGCTAAAAACTGGCCCTGCCTTATGGGATGTACTTTGTCTCATAAGTTCCATAATTTTATGAATGAAAAAAACAAGCGTGTAAAATATCATGATGAGCTCTGCACTTTTACTATGCATGACAAATATATATCCGTGCATGACAAACATATATCTATATGTATAGATAGAAGGAAACAAATGAAATGCCTAGCGTGGTACATATATCTGTACAGAGAGTATCCAACTTTTCAAAATGAAATGCCACGATCAATGGCACATTTGCTGCAGACTTGCATTAATTCGTATGGATGGAAAGAAATAATCCTGGATCAGATCCCCTTCCTCTCTATCTCATCCGGATTTTCTTACTTCCCCTTTTGCTATTTGCGCTTCGGTAAAATACAACCCCCCAGATCAGCGAATCCCCAAAAATAGCAGGTGAATCAAATGTGTTTGGGCTCATTGACCAGGTACTCTTTTTTTAACTATTCCTTGTTTTGGTTCTTTACCATCTTTCACACCATGAGCAATAATGTTTATATGAATTATGCAACATCATCTTTCAATATTTTTATTGTGTTAGTAAAAAAAATACAAGCACGATTAAGCTATGCTTGTTGATGATTCTGCATTACCACTTTTTTTTCTTTAAATCTGGTTACGTTGCATTTTTCTGTGATTAACAAAATCATAATTATTATTTCGTAGTAAACCGTCTCATAGAGATAGAGGTCACTGAACTTCTGAATAGAACATTTAGGCTTGTATACATTCGTCAGTAGAGGTCAAAGGCATGCATGCTTATTTTGTGGTTAATGATTATGTGGCACTTTGAACCTATTTAAGCTAAAGGTTGACCACGAGGTTCCTAAAAAGGATCAATAAAGGCCTGCAAAACCTGTTCAACGATATGTGAAAAATTCCTTAAGTTCCACAATTATTCACTGCCCTGTGGTTTAGAATGGCAATCATGTGGCTAAATGTTATTTAGATTGAGGTAAATTATAATGCCATCTCTAATCTCCAATAAAAATAGGTTTTAAGACTTTGTTTACACACTTACAAGTACAGGGACTCTAATATTCAATTTTTAAGTTCAAGGACCCTGGCCGCATACCTCTGGCAACTCCTCCATTTTTTGTATTCTTTACAGTTTAGAAGCCAGTGAATCCGACACCATATATTTTTAGTGTATATATGGAAGTAAATGATATTTTCCTTTCTGCCATGTGGTTTTCAGCCTGTATATAGTGAGCATTAATTCATCAATAACCAGTGTGCTATGTGCTTTCCTGTGATATGGGCTGTACAAATATTGTTCATGTAATTTGACCTGCTTTGTTTGGTGTGGGTTTAGTTCTTTATCCGGCTCTATGTTTGAACTTTGAACAAGTACGGTGATCTATTTCAGCATAATCTGAAAATAGAATTAGTTCTCTATATTAATTCCTTTGGTGTAACTATATGACCCAAGGGATTTTGGGATATATGGTTATCGCGGAGTAGGCCTGTCGTGGATTGACTGGGCCTCAAGATTGGTGCAAAGTTTTTCCAGTTCAATGCCATTTTGGTGCCTTGTGTAGATGAAAGCAAAAGCTTTTCCCCCAAAATTCGATTGTACCACTAACAATTTGGAAAAAAACATTTTAATAACTTGATTGGACTTTTGATTCATATGAAAAACACACATGATGTATTTCTCTGCCAGCTGAGCACGCACCGTTAATTTAAATATTTTTAGATTTGGAAGTGAATGCTGGGGGTGACAACACCCATGTACTTGCTCTTGTGAAGATGTATGAAATCAGCTAATGGGTTGCATGGTTTAGGGTGTCAAAAGGTTGATTCTTGTTAGAGCGCGAGTGTCCTTAATTATAGTTTTTGGGTTATAGCCTTGCCTAGAAATAAACATAGTAGGGTATTGCTAGATTTTAGTCACCGGAAATCTGCAATATTTTCAGTCGAATTTGTGAACCGCCAGTTCTATCATCAAGATTCGTGCACCAGATTTGGGTTCCTCTGCTCAGCCGGACCTGACCGTTTGGACACGGGCGCCTCCTCCCCGATCCCCTTCTCCTCCTGTGCTCCTCCTTCTCCCCTCGTTGCACCACCCGCCTCCTCTTCCCGGTGATGCAGGGCAAGACAGACGACCTAGGGACTTGGAGGAGCAGCGGCGACTGGTGGGGCAGCGACGGTGGTGCCGCAGCCTCCAGATCCGGCGGCTTGGTATAGTTTAATTTTGTTTGCTCGTTGACTACCCCTTGATGCACTAGATTGTCTTGTTTTTTTTGTTGGATTTGACGAGATATCTGAAACCGTATAGATTAGGCTGTTTTTATGTGGTTCAGACTCGGTAATATTGCCGTAAAGTGTCATTAGTTTATCTCCAGGTCTTGTACGATGCAAACTCTATAATACTCTGTAATCTGCAACGCCAGCTCTTCTATATAATGCACAGCGGAAGGCCGCTATTGTGGCAAAACTTTTCATTACAGGATTGGGTTTGCAAAGCAGAAAAGTGTTGTAAACCTAATGTAGTTCCCAATTTTAGGTGGTGGTTACTGATTTTAGGATGTGTTTTCAGAGGCAATAGATTTGCTCTACCTCTATAGCTGATTTTTTAGGTGATTTCTATGACTGTATGTTATCTTTTTGTACTGCTAGATGGCGGCAGGAAGCAGAGCAACCATTTGGCCTCCATGTACTGAAAGCTTCTGTATCTGCAATTTTTAGCTAAATGGTGCTCTAAATCAATTTTAGCTATTAGAGCACTCTGCAATTGTTGCAAGTGATTATTTATATTCACTTTGTGATTTGTCAAGACTCATGATAGAACTAATTAGTAAAAAACACTTTAATTCCTTTTAATCAATTCAAATTTGCATATTAAGTTTGATGTTTTTGCAGTGCAAATGATAATTGTGGAGTCTATGGGTTTCGGGTACCTCAAGAAAGGCAATTATGACCACTCGGACAGGGAATGGGCCGGTTTCATATTATTTTGCATGATAAGGAAAGGAATATAGTAATAGTTGGATACTTTATGTACTGATAAGAAAAATCTTTGGTCGTATCTGATCGAGTTTTCTACCCTGTAATATTCATCCCTCCAATATATAAAAAGAGGTAGGGATTTCACATACTGCAACAATAATACACCACAAATATAAGTAGGGTATTATCTCACACCGAGGGTCTGAACCAATATAAATCTCGTGTGTTCTTTTAAATCCATATACAAAACATGACAGTTAACACGTCAGGTAGGGGCTTTGTTGAGAGGGGCTTCGTTGATATTATCTTCAGGAACATCGACAGTTGACGCGCCAGGTAGGGGCTTCGTTGAGATCATCTTCACCAAGCTTGATGGATCCAATCATCGAAGTCGACGGCGTCAAATTCTTTTCCAGGTAAACAATCAGCTTCAGGAGCCTTAGACTTTGTTGCCGACAAACTTAACGACCTTATCTTGTTTGACTCGGTTTTAATCCGATCGGTTAGGGACCAAGCCAACTCAGCATCGGTTGGCCTACTCAACTCCGCAACAGTTTACAATATCCTGCTTCGGCAACACTCAAGATCTACGAGTTCTGGGACAACTCTCTTTTTTGATATTCGACTTGGATTTGGCTCCGAGCCGATCGAGATCGGGTCCAGGGGAGACGAGATCGTCAATTTCCCACTCGGACTCGACAACGCCGCAACAATCTTCAATTCCAATCTGATCTGGCAGACTCAATGCTTTGGAATTCGACTCGGATATGGCCCAGAGCCGCTCGAGATCGGGTCTAGAGAGGTTGGGGTCATTATCACACCGCTAAACTACTCCAAATCCGACTTCTAGTTGGATAGCAGCTCAGGAAGCTTTTCTTCACCACGCGAAGTGTTTATGGCGTCTAAGGGATCAACTCCCACTCAAGATGCACGCCGACTGCGCGATCAGCAAGAGGAGGAGGCTCGTCGTCTGCATGAGCAACAGGAGGAAGACGCACGATGCTTGCAATGACAACTTGCGCAAGGCTGGGCGGACTGCTCAACAAGAGATCCTCCAAACCTAAGTATGCGACCACGACGTCTTTGTGACTCCACAACAGAATGTCGTGGCCGCTGCCACGCTGTTAGACACCTTGTAGTTCGGGCCCGACCACCAGGCTATACTGACTATCGCAAAAATCAAAGTAATGATAACCGCTGCAGCCTGTCAACAGCAACAGTGATCTGGAGATACGGTTATACTGTCTAACAAAACAACTTCAGGTGCTGTGACTTCATTCGCTTCAGCGCGACACCGAGCAGCTGGCTCTGGTCGGCACCACTCGGAGTCCAGTTCACACGTCACTTGGCCATTACAACGACGACCGACGGTGGTACCATCACGACGAGCGCCGGGATGACCAGGATGCTCGGGGACGACTACGACGGGATCTCCGCCACGACATCAATGCTCGACGGCAGGAGCGCGAGGAAGATGAACGTCGCCGACTTGAAGACGAGCATGAACGCTTTGGCCTCCACCATGAGCGGTTTCATCGCTGCAGTAGGAGTCGAAGCCCTCACCTGGATGAAAGAGTTTCGGCATTCACTCATGAGCTGCAACAAGTCGACTGGCCATCTAGTTTCAAGCCGACTGGTATAGAGAAGTACGATAGGAAGACTAACCTGGAATCCTAGCTCACAGTTTACACCTTGGCAATCCGTGCGGCCGGAGGCAATCACAAGGCCATGGCTAACTACCTCCCAGTCGCTTTGGCTGACTCGGTGAGGACATGGCTGACAGGACTTCCTAAGCGGTTAATCGACTCCTAGGGAGAACTCCGTGATCGTTTCGTCGCTAATTTCCTAGGAACGTACGAGAGGCCGTCTTCCGAGTACGATCTATATCAGTGTCACCAGAGGAAGAACGAGTCCCTCCGCGATTTCATCAAGCGTTTTTCCGAGAAAAGAAACTCAATACCTAAAATCAAGGACGAGGTCATCATCGCCGTCTTCCGCAAAGGAGTCAGAGACGCGCCGTTCATCACCAAGTTTACTCAGAAGCCACCCAACTCTATCAAAGCTCTCTTCGAGATGGCCAATAAATATGCTGATTCAGCCGACGCAGTGGCAAAAGCAGTTGATGACAAGAACCGATAGAAGGAGCGATGAGAGACGAACGATGCGGCCCTATCTAAGCCTGGGAACCACAAGCGAAAATTTGGGGACTTCATTGCGGCAGTCGATCGCAACCGTCCTCGACCTTCTAGAACTGAAGATTATCAGAACGACAAATGACATGCTCAGGGGCTCAAAAGCAAGGATAGCATCCCCACTCCCAACTTGTGCAATACCGAATAGCTAAGTCGTTTTCTGATATATATTTTCTTCTTATATGATGTTCTTATTTAAATGGGCCAGGAGACAACTCACTTTCTTATGGTCTGACTCGGATACAGCTTAGTGCTAGTCGTGATCGGATCTAGGAGGGATGAGATCGTCAATTTCTCACTCGGCCTCGCCAATGTTGTAGCCGTTTACACCTAATAGGTGTACATATTGCGCATTTTTTGTTTTTGCTCTTAATGATTGTAAAAGTACTCAAGTAGCATAAATTCCTATCCGTGAAGTTTTGCTCCATGAAAGACGAATTCAAGTCACCCAAAATACGTGTCTGGGAAAGAGGCATGAGCCAACTTCCGACGCTCGGGGGTTATGACTAGTCGGGTAGAGTGTTTAAACGTAAGGGGTCAACTACTTAGGGAAATTAATATCAATAAGAGGAGGAACACATATTTACATCTATTATAAAATACATAAATGTTCTTCGGGTGATTGTTTTCTTCATTAGATGCTATTCATCCGATATGTTTATTATGCAGGGCTAGTTCCGAATACGCGTAACAGAAACTCATGGCTACGAGCCTATCTCTTACGCTCGGGACTTGGACCAGTCTGCCATGATACACTTAGAGTACGACGCTTCAACAATTACTCGGAATGCTCATGAGGGCTACTGACCGAGTAATTACGCCAGTCGGGACATGGATGTCACATTTATCTTGGTACACCCCATGGGGGCTAATAACGGACCTCCGGCATAGGTTGAGGCTCGGGTACCACACTGCTAGATAGGGTACACCCCATGAGGGTTGTCAGCCAAATCCTATGCTGATGCGAGATTCGGGTACCTTATTTGACCATAACTCTGCTGAGTAGGGTACATCCCATGAGGGTCGCCAGCCGAATCCTATACTAATGGGAGGTTCGGATACCTTATTCGACTACAATTTTGCCAGGTTGGGTATGCCTCAAGAGGGTTGCTAACCGAATCCTGCACTAGCGCAGCGTTCAGGTACCTATTTGACCAAAACAGGGAAACAAACAACTATTAGAGCTTTCAGTCGGAGGTAGCACTAAACCTGGAACCTACGGAGGTGCTCATTATTTTTCAAGACCTCAATCATTCGATTCATACTGAAGACGAACTTCCTAAAGATCGTAACAAAGCTGAGTAAGTCAAGCGATGGAGCAAAAGCTTTATCATAGTCGAAGAAGACCTATATTATCCATGTGTATCCAGAGTTCTCATGCACTACGTCACACCTAAGGAGGGCAAGCAGATCCTACAATCTATCCACTCGGGTATCTATGACAACCATGCTGCATCCAAAACGTAAGTTGGAAAGACTTGTGGACAAGGATTTTTTTGGCCGACTGCAGTTACCAACGCCAATGACATTGTTCAGATATGCGAGTGATCTAATTTTGTGGCTGTGCTGGGTATGTCGGTTTAGGCTGGCTTATTCAGTAGTAGGTTAAAGATATGAGTTCTTAAATAGTATGCCCTATTGGGTCACCCGCTGGTCGCGTTAAAATCATGATACATGTGCTATTTTACAAGAACCGATTAAATAATCAGATATTCTTTATGCTAAGCCTATAGTCGGGTATATACATTCGAGTGTATACATTCGGGTATCTCGATTATTTTAAGGTATTGAGGATATATCCTTATAAGGATCAATAGATGGTCTCTATTAAAATTGGGGATGCAGGTATATCTCAAGTATATCTCATCACATATTATATTTACTTCATAGTGATACTCAGCTTATATGTTTAGCCAAATTGCCTTGAGAAAAATTTCCACCTAATATATGGCTGAAGAGTCCAATTTCTGAGAAACATATCACTTAGTAAAGATTTAAAGGTTAAAGATCTTTGACTTTATGTTTAATTGTTTCCTAATTAAGTACAAAGTCAGGGCTACACCTAATAGGTGCGCCTATTCGG